>CM054818.1:6352672-6462672 GCA_028984105.1 Lavandula angustifolia | reverse complement strand
AACGGTTGCCCAGTAAGCCTTCGATGGTCTGGGGTCAAAGTGAGTCGGCTTACGAGCTCTTCTGCGGCCGATGTCGGTATTATGAAACCGGTCGGAGGGCGTAGTGCGGATAAGTGTTAGGCCGGAGTCGTCTCTTTTGAAAACGCGTTTTAGCAAGTTAAATCTTTTGGTGTGCACTTTTATAAAATACGTTTTATGCAAGCTTATGATTTTCAAGTCGGTTGAATGCTTTATGCGATAAAATGGTAAAAGAACACAGCGATTTAACGTGGTTCGGATACGCAAGATCCTACGTCCGCGGTCTGAACAAGGCGGGGAGAACTTGTTGATTATTCCGAGCAAGCCTCGGCGGGGATGCTGTCGTTTGGGCGGGTTCCCTCTAAGTTATAGTCCTTAGCGACTTTACGGTCCAAACCTAAGTTTAGAAGGGAGGGAATATTCGCAGGCCGAGAAGGAGTTCTTACAACAAGAACAATTCACTAAATGTGAACTCCTTCGGATCTAAGCTATGAATCTAGCAATGAGCTTAGTCTAGAGAAGAAAGGTATCAAAGAGCTCTACAGAGATGAACTACAAGAAGTGTTCTATGAAAACTAGTTCGTCTCTGGATAAGCTTGAAGGTTCTAGAGCGTTGTGAGCTTGAATGATTTCCCTTGATTTCGCGTATATTCCTTTCTATTTGAAATCTTCAAATCCTTCTCTATTTATAGTTGTGAGTTGTGGCATATATCCGTTGGAGACGACGATGCCACGTGTCGCAGCGTCCAAAGAAACGGCCACTATTCAACTTTGTTGCGGCGGGGCGATTAATGCGTTTGTTCATGAGAGCGGCTTTCTTTGTGTAGAGTAGGTAAGCGTTGTCGGCTTCTCATTGGTCGAGGTTTGTAGTTGGTGAGTGTCGAGTTGACCGTTCAAACTACCTCGTATGTCTTCCTCTTTGAACATTTGAAGGGACTTTAAGTCTTTGGGTCGCTTTTACGTCGGATCTGATGGAGCTGGAAAGTCTGTCTTCTTCGGTTTGAGTCGTCGGTCGATAAAGTGAGCTTCGATAGTCGGTTGGTCGATTGCGAAGGTATCTTGCTTGCCTTTGGTTCTTCTGCTGATGACCATCGGCTTGTAGAGAATGCTTCCTGCGAGGTCCGGTCGGTGATGCGGGATCTTTGGCGAGTTTGATATCGGTGGCGGACGAAGAATGCAAGCGATTACACGATGACGTGGGGTTACGAAAAGTATCTTCAACGGAAGATCGGTTCAACAACTACCCCGTACGGGACCTAGACAAAATAATAAGCATTACATCAAGTCCAACCTATACATCGGCTAATCCTATCGACCCGCTAATCTCTCGATATCGGCTCGGTTTTGGGATCTTCAATTCCATAGTACTACTATGATTTCCCCCAATTTCTTTTAACCTAGAGCAGTGAGTATCAATCTGCCGACTCATATCGAACAATTTCCCCCTAATTGATGATGCCAGAAACCTCTATACTCTAACATCCCATCAAAGATCTTGTCCCTCACGACAACAATTTCCCCCTTCAAGCGTCGAGGAAAAGCCGATAATCATAAACGAACTTCGGCGGGCGAGAGAATGGCAAGATCGGGGCGATGTGAGTGTGTGTCGGATCACTTAGTGATCGGTTGTTGTAAACACAAAGTAAAAGGCTAAAAGACGATGAGTAATTGTCTAGCAAGCGAGGGAAGCGATATATATATCAAGAATTACGAGTTCCTAATGCTTTATTACAAAAGATGAGAAAGAGAAAATCATTTGCTTCTTTGCTTCTTGAACCTAGCGTCTTCTTCTTGAAGTCAACGGATTTCTCGTCGGGAGGATCCGGGTAATAGTATTTATACACTCTAGCTCGAATCTCCTGAATCTCCAAGTTATCATCGGCCTTTCGGGGAGCGGAGCTCGGGCGTAGGCGACTTCCTCCACTTCTCTTTCTATGTCCTTAGTGCTCGGCGATCCGTTAGCAAGTCTCGGCGGTGGAATACGTCGGAAAGGCGGGGGCACGGAAGGTTATATTCTGTGATTCCATGACTTGCTTCGGCCGTTCCCCGAATTCAACATCAAATCTCGTAACCAACTCCTCAAAGAGCTGATCGGGCCGAGCGGTCGAGTGGGTAAATGCGCCCATACGTAGTAGCCTTTGATAAAAACTTCTTTCAATCTCTCCCGATGTTCATTCATATCGGCCGGCACCCACTTATCCACATCTTTGAATCGGTTGTTGCTTGATGTGGGGCCCCCGATGAACTTAGATCCTCTCGGGATGCGCCTTCTCGGATTCGGTGATGGTTTAAAGGATAATCTTCGCACTTTCTCCGGATCGGCCGTCCCTTTTCTTTTCTCGGAGCGCGGCTGCTCTCTTGTCTCCATGTCTGCTAGATAGTCCGGCGAGCACCGCCTCCCCGTTGCTTGATCTTACGCTATCTCGCGCGGGCGTATGAGTCATAGAGGGTTGACTCTGCGCGATGGCGCGGGTATCGATTGTTGAAGAAGCACTTGGCGTATTCTTCTTGAGCTTTCTTCTTATGCTCTTCAAGCAGTCCGATTACCTTCTTCTTACCTCCTCTTCTTACGGCCTTGCCCTTAGGCTTTTTGGCACGCCTCGTTTGCTTCTTCTAATCTCCGCTCATGATCAAGTTTGTCCTGTGCATGTTGGGCGACTACGAGGTCGAAGGCCTCTGCTCAGCTTTTGATTTAAATTTTTGGACCGGGGAGGAAGGAGGAGATTCGATGGCAGTCTCCTTCCCCGGCCTCTGCGGCGGTCCTGTTGTGACTCTTCTTCTTACTTTGGCTCGTTTAAGAGCGAGCGATCTCTTCTATATGTGCGGCAAAAGAGGAGATGGGGGTGGCTTGTAATGGAAATTCAAGGAGAAGTACCTCGTCGGTATTGTCTTTTGCTTGGCGGTGAGACTTCTTGGTTCGAGTAGAGGGTCCTTCCTCCGTGTGCCTTTTCCCTTTGAGTGCGTGAGGGGTCCTTCAGGTGTGGAGGGTCCTTCCTCCTGTACCTTTCGCTAGAAGCGGTACATCGTTGTCCCCATCACTCCTTCATCCGTTCTCTCACTTCCTTCTCCCTACTTTACTACCTTCCCCCTTTTTGGCGTCGGCAATAAGTCCAAGGGAGGTACGGAATTCTTTCACTTCTTGACCACTTTGGCGATAGAAACTTTGACTTCATCAATAGTCGTATCGAAGTCGAGATACCACGCTTTGGTGTAGCCATGCCGATCCAGTTCTTGCTCTTGCCCGAATTTCGTGGGCCGAGCGGGCGATTCTTTGCGAAGGTGCGGTAGAGCTGCATCATGGGATTCACTCATCTCTTTACGAATCGTCTTGAGAGCCTCGGCTTGTTGTTTAATGGCTGTTTGGAGAGAGGTGGTAGCCGGCTTATTACGCTCATCCATCGAGCTTGAATGCTTTCGAGGGCGAGTCGGCTCTTGTGAGAAAGATAGGCGGCGAGCTTCAAGAAGGCTGCGACTACGAGCTTGCGGATCAATCTTACGGGCGGCTAGAGCACGCTCGATCATCTTCTTCGATCGGGGCGAGAAGGAGCCTCTTGTGGGTTGAAGACGTCGGCGGAAGTTTGTTCGGGCGTTCGATCTGCGCCTTTGTATACTTCTCCCATTTAATGTGTACATCTTTGGCGAGAAGGCGATTTTTCTCTCCTTGGCGTCGATCGCCTTGTTGGTTGCCTTTGAGGATACGGAACCTATTGGTTGTATCGATAGGAGCTTGTTCGAGCGTCTTTTCGGAGAACGTGAGAAGCTGCTCCCTTGAGTACTTAGGGGCATTAGGAGCCTCACCGGATGTAGCGGTGGTGGTGATGAGCTCTTCTCGCGGGGAGTTTGTCCCTCGGCGGAATCTCCCATTTACGCATCCTTCGGTGCCTCGTCCTTCTCCCCTTATCATCATCTCCCTTATCGGCGGGAGGAGAAGGGGTGGGGGAGTGTTACTGGAGGCGATTCCCTCGGCTTAGCAAGTAGAGCATAGCGGCTCGTAAATCTTCAAAGCAGACCCGGATCGGCGGGCTCGCCCAAAGCTATGGCGTTACTGCGGCTCTTGCTTCTCGGCCAACAACTCGGTCCCGGTCGATTCTTTGAAAAGTCCATGAGAATGTCCCAGGTCCGGGAATCTCGGTAGCATATGAGCGCGTGCCACGATGGCGATCTCTATCAAGTCCCGCGTGCCCGGCGATTTCGGGTATCGGCTCGTGAATGTCGGTATGCACGGGCACGAGTGGAATCGGTGGTGTTCCACTCGGCAAATGGCTCCTCGGTCGGTATTCTGTCTGTCCGATCGGGTTTTCTCGGGCTGATTATCCCGAACCTTATCCTTGAGTAGCTCCTTCTATTCCGATGTCCGAATCTCGGATGCGCTCGGGAGGAGGTGAAGCGAGGAGTTGGCGCTAGTATGGCCGGGGCCGAGCAACGATGACCTCGGCGGGTCGAGTCTTGGCCAATCTCCTCTTCTTTGGCACTTGTGCGATGGGGGCGGCCGGCGCATTTGCTCTCTTAGGCTCATGCGGCCCCTTGCACATGGATTTCTCGGCTCCGGCCTTCGTGCGGAATTTGATAGATTTCTTGTCAAAGTACTTGGAGTCCACAAGGCTGAGTTCTCAAAAGGCTGAGTTCCTCGAACCATGCTTTCTATCGGAAACAGAACATCTTTGTTCCGAATAGAAGTTTTCCCATGTTTTGGCTATCCTCCTCTCGCCGGTGGGTAATGTGGTGAACTTCGAGCACAGTGCACTTCATCGAGTAGTATAATACTCGACCCGGTTCACTTCAATCCCATCGTCTATTGCCATCATCGGCTGAATCCTTGGTTTGGGCCAGGTTGATCATACGATCCGGTGAACTTGTCGAGATGTTGCGATACCACGTAAGCTAGACCTGCATGCTGAGGTAGCAACGGATTCCTCGGGAGAGGCTTTGTTTTGAACGCCCACATCCTTGCGTCCACGGGAATTTACGCACATATGCGTTGATCTCCTTCTCCTTGTATCCAATCGGAGAAATGCCGGAGTTGGGAAGATCGAATGAAAGACCTAGAGCATCTTGAATGCGAAGGTATGAGCAGTGACTCCCACTCATCTTGGTCGACTTCCTTCGATAAGAGAAAGACGATTCCTCTCCTCCCGGCGCTAGAGATTTCCGGTTAAAATAAACTTCGGCGACCTATCGAGGGAGATAAGCGCGTGGGTGCTTCGAGACCGGCATCTCCAACCACGGGCGCTCCAAAGCGTCAAACACGGGTTCAAGGAAAGAGGTCTCCCACTTGGCGGAAGGCCAAAGTAGGCTCAAACAAAATCCTGGAAGCCGCGATCTCCTCGATGTTATTTGGTGTTTGAGCGTTCACCACTTGAAATCCGCAAAATAACATATTGGCACTTGAAAATAGAGTAAGTTAGTAGTTGCTAGCGAGATATCGATACATTACCATGTATAAGAGCTTTAAGATATGCGAAAGCAAGGTTGTTTTAAGAGATTTGGATAAGAAAACAGATTTGCGAGATAAGCTCTTGAGAATATGAAAAAATGGCGAAAAGTGAGGAGTTGATAGAAGATGAAAGATTTTGTATATTGAGCTTGATCTTTAGTTTGAATCGCACGGTTCAAATTTAATCTTTCAAAATCAAGGGGCGGCTAAGATTAAATGTTATAAATAGGAATGATTACGATAGCCGCCAATATTATAGATATACGTAATAAAGGTAATGGAGAAGACATGCGTTAAATGCGCGACGAGGCATTAATTACGTAGGCGAGGGGGTCCTGTGACCTTTCCTCAAGCCTTAAACATAATAAATGGCAAGGAATAAATGCTCCTTAACAGCCGAATGTAAGCGGCGATGCGTTAAATGCGGCGTGCTTGAACAAATTAAGTAACGATACTACGAAACCTCTTGGTGAACTTATCGGTGGTTACCATCATTTATCGGGAGGATGGTTGTGCTTGATAACCATGTTCCCCCTTGCGTATGCGGTGTGCATCTCCCAGCTGAGTCAACTGTACTAAGTTTTTCGACTTTGTCGTGCTGATTCCATACGATACCAATTGTTGCTAAGTATATCATTATCGGTAGTCGGCTTCTCTTGACTTGTCTCGGTAGGATCTAGCGAGACCTAGCTCGGCCGATAGTTCTCCGGACTTTGTTCTCGGCTAGTGGTTTTGGTCGGTATATCGCCCTTTGCTTGTCGGCATGGATTTTTCTCCATCCCGATGTCCTTCTTTTCGACATGGTCTCCGATGAAGTGGTGTCGGATATCCGCGTGCTTGCATCCCGGTATGTAGAGGCCGGGTTACGAGTTATAGCTTATTGCCTTTGGTGGAGTCGCGGTAGATGGGCACTTCATCCTGAGTTATACCATAATCTCTCGATTGTTGTCGAAGCCAAAGGATGCGGGCGCGGCAACTTCCTGCGGCCGTGTACTCGGCTTCGGTAGTGGACGTAGCTGCGAGTCTTTGTTTCTTTGAAAACCACGATATCGACTTCTTTGCCTAGGAGGCGACGTGTTCCGGAAGTTGATTTTCGATCTATCCTTGCATCTGCATAATCGGCATCGAGAATAACTTTGTCGGTATTAGATTATCATCGGCGGGATACCATAACCCGACATCGGGTGTTCCTTTTAGATATCGCGGGATCTTCTTCGTTGAGTCTAGATGACTTCGCTTGGGATTCGCTGAAATCTTGCGCATACACCTACGGCATAAGTTATGTCGGGTTCGGCTAGTTGTTAAATAAAGTAAAGAACCCGATAATAGCTCCATAATCGGTAGAGTTAATAGAAGCTCCCTCTTTGTCTAGATCGATTTTAAAGTTCGTGTTCATGGGGATCTTGGTAGCTTCTTTGGAATCACGGCCGAATCTTTTGAGAAGATCTCGAGTGTATTTGGCTTGATTGATGAAGATTCCTTCGGTGATTGTTTTACTTGAAATCCAGGAAATAATTCATCTCTTCCATCATGGACATCTCGAATTTCTCCTTCATCATCTTCTCGAGGCTGGCGACATATGACTTCATTTATGCGGCCTGAAAATGACGTCGTCCGCGTAGATTTGCACCGGTAGAATGTCGTCTTCGACTTTATGCTTTGAATAGGGTGCGATCTCTTGTCCCCTTTGAAAACCTTTACGAAGTAGAAAGTCGATAGGGTATCATACCAAGCCATGGGTGCTTGTTTTAACCCATCTGAGCTTTCCTAAGTGTCGGACACACGATGTCCCTGCTTTGAAAGCCGGGCGGTTGTTCACGTAGACTTCTTCCTTGATGCGCCGTTCGGAAAAGCTGACTTCACATCCATCGATATACCTTAAATCCCCGATGTGTTGCATAAGCTAGGGAAAAGGCGAATGGCTTCCAATCTGCGTCTTTGGAGAAAATATTTCATCAAAGTCAATTCCTACCTTTATTGTATCCTTTAGCAACTAGTCGAGCTTTATTTACGACAATGACGTTGTTTTCATCTCGCTTGTTCTTGAAGACCCGCTTAGTTGCGATCACGTGCGATGTCCAGGTGCGTCGACAAGCTCCCAAACTTCATTTCGACGAAGCTGGTTCGGCTCTTCTTGCATAGCAATGACCCGATCGGCATCTTTAAGTGTGTCCTCTATCGGTCGAGGTTCTTACGTAGACGAGAGAAACAAGAGTAAAGTGAGCTCTCTCCTTGACTTAATCTTGATCTCGTCCTTATAGTTGCTTTGATGGATCTCCAATGATAAGATCGAAGAATGAGCATTGAGCCACGACGCTGAGTCGGGCTTCTTCTTCGATACTATTACGCACGGTCATTAGGTATATTAGGCATTTTAGTAGTCTTGTTCGTGTTGTAGTAATTCGGTAAGAAGGTTAGGATCTGCTGAGTTTCGTTCACGGGCATTTAGCTTAGGAACATTAATCGTTCCCCACGAGTTTTTATTCTCGGTAGAGGTCTCGGTTACCACGGGGGCTTCCTCGTCGGCCGAAGTTACATGTTGTTGATTACGTTCGATAGAATCAACTAGGTTAGCTGCATTGCTTGTTGGTGAGTCCGAATTTCTTCATCTTCGACTCATCATCCCAACAATCTTTGGATCTTTTCGGCTTTGTCATTTAGTCCGAGATCTCGTAGCTTGCTGCGGCATCCTCGAGTGTTTGACTTTGTATCTTTCTGTTCTCGGTAACAAATTCATCAAAAACAACATGAGGGCTTTCCTCCGGCGCAAAGAGTTCGATAGTTAAAAACTCGAAGGCTTTTTTGACTTCGGGAGTATCCTAAGAATACTCCTTGATCGATTTGCTATCAAAGACCTTCAGCTGATCTTTCCCATTATTGTGGATAAAGCAAGGACAGCCGAAAACATGAAAATGAGAAATAGAAGGAATTCTCCCTTTCCACGGTTCGTAAGGCGTCTTCATGTGTTCTTGTGTCGGTAGTGAGCGATTCGGGGTGTAGCCGGGCGGTGTCGGTAGCATCGGCCCAAAACTTTGAGGGTAGTCCCGAGATCTGCGAGGAGCGTTCTTGCTTGCTTCTTTGAGTGTTCCGTTCTTACGTTCGGCAAGTCCGTTCTGGCGAGGGGTGCGCGCGGTGATGTCTCGTCTTTGAATTCCCTCTTTATCGCGGTAGGTCTTAACTGCGGGTTTAGAAACTCTGTTCCTCTGTACGGCGTATCTTCTTAATCTTGATGTTCTTTTCCACATCGAGTTTCTTGATGGGATTAGGTAACTCGGTCCGAACATCGGTTTGTTGGCGATGAAGATGACCCAAGTATATCTCGAGTAGTCGTCTCATGACGACGAGGGCATACTTCTTGCCTCTTATGGTCATCTGGAGGCGGCGGAATAAGTCTACATGTGAGCGGTGAAGGATTCCATCGGTGGAAGGTGACGGAATAGGTGGATTGCTCCTCTTTGTTTGCTTTCCCTTCGGGCACGCTTCACGATTTAGTCTTTGATAAGCGATTCGTTGGGCGAGTCCTCGACTTTAGAGTTCTTGACTAGGCTTGTTCATGGTCTTGAAGTTCGGGTGGATTGAGTCTCTTGTGCCATGCCAACCTGACTTGTCACTTGATTTGGTACGTGCGAGCAAGCAAGCCTCGGGTTACTGCGGTTTTCCAATTTGCAACATAGATGTTCTTCTTCCGCGATCGACAACCTTGTTTTTCCTTGTAGATTTGTCAACAATATCACGAAACCGGCGTCGAAGATTACTCTGTTAAGATTATCACGAAATTGGTGGTCGAAAGGAGATTATGTTGAAGTCCTTCAACATATGTTACTCTTAGGCTGTGGCGGTCCCGATGTTCAAGGCGTTCAGTATCCCCTTGTGTAGCCTTTGGAGTTGTCGCGAATTCAATTACTGGGACCATCTTCTTGTACGTAGTTGGTCGGCGGGCTCTTACGGTAAGTTATATGTCTCGAGCGGCCGTCCCACTATCCACGGGTCCTTATGCACTGCAAAACGGAGGCATTTTTAGGTACCCTTTGGTTCGATTGGGTCCTTACGGGTTAGTGGGTGATTTCGGAACCCGGATCTGTCTCGGGACCTTAGAAGTTCTAGACTTCTTCTTCCGAACCTTATCGGCTTTCTTCTCCACGAACTTGGAATCTTGACTTTCTGCTGATAATTTTGGGTTCGGGCGCTTTCTTCTTACGAGTCTTAGCGCTTCTCGACCACTGGGCTCATAGTAGTACGAGCCGTCTTGGCCGGGTGCTCATCCGGTGGCTCCTTGTGCTTTTACGCCCATCGACCTTCTTGGTTCCCCCACGAATTTGATCGCGGTGTCTACGGGGCTGGGACCTTTGGTCATTTGCTTGTTGCTACTCGGTTGAGGTGTAATCATTTTTTGTTTTTTTTTTTTTCGCGAGGTGTGGTGTCGGCGGCTTGCACCTTTCCTCGACGAACCTATCGGCCCGGGGTTCTTTGAGCTTTTGGAGGTAGAAGCTTCGTGGATATAGCCAAGGCCTTCTTTCACGGGATTTGGCCGTTGTGCTCTAAGCATGCTTTCAAGCTTCTCCTTCGCTCCCGGTATTGTTCGGTCATCAAACCTCTCCCGGACCTCGTCACTCTTTACGAGTGAGTCGTAGTCGTTCCGCACGTGCGCGAGCTTCGGTCGAGCTTGGCTATTTCGGTCTCTTTCTCGGGATTGTCCTTGGTCGGGCGAGATGCGAGGTCTCTTGAAGTGAGACTTAGTCATAAGAGATTCAATCTCTTCCTTGAGTCTCGCAACTAGATCCATTGACTCGATTAGGGGCGCGACAATCGGAAGAAAGTCTCGATTCTCGGCCTTTTACCTGTTCAAGTTCTGGATGGATTCTGTTGAACTCTGCTCGGTGAGATACTGTTCCTCTAGCGGATCGTCGTAGGCTTGTACCACATCTAGAGGATCATACGTGGCCAGAGCACGTGTCTTGTGTCTTTGTGTGAAGAAGAGGTAATAATGCGTTTAGAATTTACCTCGGCCTCTTCTCCGGCCATCGGACGGTATTCGGGTGACTTCATTAGGAGGCGTCTTTGCGACCTCAAGCTGCGACGAATGCGGCTCGTCTTGAGGAAGAATACATGAATGTATCCTCCTCGGTTGAGTTGTCGGATATCTCTGCGGCTATATAGGCCTGCGCGTCTCTCGGCGAATTTCTATCTCCTGGCTTTGCCGTTCTGCTCTTTGAGCGGTGAGGGTTCGGGACAATCGTGCGATAATGTCCCTCCTTCTTGCGGTTGTAGCGAGGTAGATGTTCTGCTTTGCTCTTACCGGTGAGTCTTTAGACGGGCGGCGGCGGAGACTCCGATTTCCTCCATTCGGTAGAAGGATTAGATTCTTCTTTCTTATGATAGTCTTTCTTACCTGAGGAAGAATCTCGGTTGTATTTCCTCGGCTTTTCGACTCTCTCCTTTTTCCCTCCGATATTTGAGAGCCATCGGTTGCTTAGGCTGGTCGGGGCTGAAGTCTCGGAAGACTTTGCTGCGATGTGGCCCGGCTTTGCTTGAGGAAATAGGCTTGGCTCGGTATTGCTTGTTGTTGCCTTGAAGGCGTGGTCGAGCGTGTGTCGGTGGAGCGCTTAAGCACTTTTGGGGTAGGCTATGCTTCAAATTCCTCCGATTTTAATTACGAAAATATAACATCGGGAGTTAGAGCATTTAGATCGGAGCGACGTAAATAAGTAGCAAATGGAAGCCGCTTACGTCGGGGCAACGCTCTCAAGATCTTGGTGTTCATCTCCTTGTTGGTGAACGACCTCCCCGGCCCCATTGATGACATTGACTTGATTGGTGAATCGACACTCGGCTCGTCGATGGTTTCGATGAGGCTCCATTGCAAAGGCGTCGAACTTACGAAGCTCTAGCTCGAGCTTGTTTTCTTTGATACGAGGGGTTCCATGGCTTAGTACAGCCCAAGGCGTCCCATAGCTCTTTCGCCGTTTTGCAATCTTGTACCCTTCCGAGATGTGAGTCGTCGAGGCGTAGTCGGTATGGCATTACGTGCGGCTCGGTCGAGGTTGTGCGACTTCTTTTCTTCGGGCGTGAAGGCGAGATTTGTCTTTGGGAACCTTAGCACCGGTTTGTGCTCCTACGCCTCCTCCGGCAGCAAGTACTACGGCTGTCGATCATGGGAATGATCGGTCCGACTCTAGGACATCGACATCTTTGTCGTGGAGTGACGTTAGGTGTGCCTCCATACGTACGCGCCATACCGTGTAGTTCTCTATTGAGAACATCGGTACCATCCTAATACGACATATAAGACATTGTAAGAGTAAGAGTATAAGGATGCTTGAAAAGATGCTTATGCGGTGAAAGCGGTTTTCGGGATCGGTTCGAGAGGACCGGTATTTCGAGGCCGGCGATCGGTTGAACATCGTGCGCTCGATACCAATTGTTGGTCGGGAGACGAAAAGTCAGGTGTAGAGGGGGGGGGGAATACACCCGAACTCTGTTTCTTTTTCTCGGTGAAGGTCGGTGAAGGCGATGTTTGCAATCGATGAACGAGTGCCAAGTAAGCCTTCGATCACTGGGGTCGAAGTGAGTCGGCTTCGAGGCTCTTCTCTTGGCGATGTCGGTATTACGAAACTCGGTCGGAGACTATAGTGCGGATAAGTGTTAGGCCCGGAGTCGTCTCTTTTGAAAACGCGTTTTAGCAAGTTAAATCTTTTGGCTGTGCACTTTATAAAATACGTTTTATGCAAGCTTATGATTTTCAAGTCAGTTGAATGCTATGCAATAAAACAGTAAAAGAACACAAGCGATTTAACGTGGTTCGGATAGGCAAGATCCTACGTCCACGGTCCTGAACAAGGCAGGAGAACTTGTTGATTATTCTGAGCAAGCCTCGGCCAAAGGATGGATACCTTGTGCAGACGGATTCCCTCTAAGTTATAGTCCTTAGCGACTTTACAATCCAAACCTAAGTTTAGAAGGGAGGGAATATTCTCCAACTGAGAAGGAGTTCTTACAACAAGAACAATTCACTAAATGTGATCTCCTTTGGATCTAAGCTATGAATCTAGCAATGAGCTTAGTCTAGAGAAGAAAGGGATCAAAGAGCTCTAGAGAGATGAACTACAAGAAGTGTTCTATGAAAACTAGTTCGTCTCTGGATAAACTTGAAGGTTCTAGAGCGTTGTGAGCTTGAATGATTTCCCTTGATTTCGCGTATATTCCTTTCTATTTGAAATCTTCAAATCCTTCTCTATTTATGTTGTGAGTTGTGGCTATGTCCGTTGGGCCGTTTCTCCACGCCCTTTCCTTTGTTGCGGCGGCGATTAATGCTTCAGAGTAGGTAAGCGTTGTCGGCTTCTCATTGGTCGAGGTTTGTAGTTGGTGAGTGTCGAGTTGACCCAGTTCAAACTACCTCGTATGTCTTCTGCTGAACATTTGAAGGGACTTTAAGTCTTTGGGTCGCTTTTACGTCGGATACAATAGGCTCGGAAAGTCTGTCTTCTTCGGTGAGTCGTCGGCCCGATAAAGTGAGCTTCGATGAGTCGGTTGGTCGATTGCCGAAGGTATCTTGCTTGCCTTTGGTTCTTCTCTTATCGATGACCATCATCTTGTAGAGAATGCTTCTGCGAGGTCCGGTCGGTGATGCGGGATCTTTAGCGAGATTTGATATCAGCTGGCCGACGAAGAATGCAAGCGATTACAATGATGACGTGGGGTTCTGAAAAGTATCTTCAGCAGAAGATCAGTTCAACAACTACCCCGTACAGGACCTAGACAAAATAATAAGCATTACATCAAGTCTAACCTATACATCAGCTAATCCTATCGACACACTAATCTACTGATATCAGCTCGGTTTTGAGATCTTCAATTCCATAGTACTATTATGATTTCCCCCAATTTCTTTTAACCCTAGAACAACTGAGTATCAATCTACGACTCATATCCAGTTCCCCGTCTCTCTCTCTCTCTCTCTCTCTCTCTCTCTCTCTCTCTCTCTCTCTCTCTCTCTCTCTCTCTTTCTTCTTGTTTCGCTATCTCTCTTTCTTTCTCTCTTCTCTCTCTTCTCTTACTCTTACTTTTTCTTCTATCTCTCTTTCTATCTCTCTTCTCTCTCTTCTATCACTCTTACTGTTCATTGTTTCGCCTTCTCTCTTTCCTTCTCTCAACTTTTCCTCTCTCTTTTTCTCTTTCTTGTTTCTCATCCTCAACATCTCCTCTCTCTCTCTCTCTCTCTCTCTCTCTCTCTCTCTCTCTCTCTCTCTCTCTCTCTCTCTCTCTCTCTCTCTCTCTCTCTCTCTCTCTCTTTCTCACTTCTCTCTTTCTTATCTTTTTGCCTTCTCTCTTTCCTTCTCTCAATTTTTCCTCTATCTCTCTTTCTCTTTCATGTTTCTCATCTCAACTCATCTCTCTCTCTCTCTCTCTCTCTCTCTCTCTCTCTCTCTCTCTCTCTCTCTCTCCTGTCTCTCTCTCTCACTCTTATTGTTTCGCTAAATCTCTTTCTTTCTCTCTTCTCTCTCTTCTCTCTCTTCTCGCACTCTTATTATTTCTTGTTCTCTCTTTTTTCTCACTTCTCTCTTTCTTATTGTTATCTTTTCCCATATATATCAGTTCTTTTCTTACGGCCGGACAACTACTCATTGTCTTACGGCTTTGTTTATTTACTTTATCACGGTCGATCAAGTGATCGACACACACACGCATAACCGTTTCTACGATATGCACATCTTTCGGTGGCTTGGTTGTCTTACCTCATGCTCGGTCTTGGCTGAAGTTCTTATTATGTCAGTAGTTTGGGACTTAATATTCTTAGAATTTATAGAGGTTTTGGCATCATGAATTAGGGGGAAATTGTTGGGTTATGAGTCAGTGGCTTGTCTTAACAACCACTTAGAGGATACTTAGTATTACCTTATCAGTAGTTCTTGTAATAGGACTCATTCGCTTATCGGTAATGGGGAAATCATAGTGTCTCATGCTATGGAATTGAAGATCCCAAACCCGGCTTGTATCCTTTGTGTAATGTCGATAGGACTAGATGATGTAATAAGTTTAGGCAGTTATATTTTTCATTATCGTTTTGTGTCTAAGTCCCATGCGGGGTAAATGTTGGATTGATCTTCGATAGGAAGTTTACTTTCCCGAGCCCCACGTCATCGGTGTAAGAGCTTGTGTTCTCAAGTCATCGGTGATCATCACTCAGTAGAAGACCTCTCATCAGCTGGCCGACATCAGCAGAAGAACACTATATTCAAGCTCAGTACCTTCAGAGTCATCAGCTAACTACACTCAGTAGAATATACACTATCAGCAGACTCAGACGAAGAAGACAGAGATCTTATCAGGTCTATTGTATCCGACAGAAAACTACCCAGCTTTTAACATCATTCGAAAGTCAGCAGAAGATCATACGAGGATGAGTGAGAGTCGGCTCCGATGAGGCGATGTCGACGGATCTCACCTACCACAAACCACGACCAATGAGAAGCCGTCTAAGCTCTACCTGCTCTGACCTACTAAAGCTGCTCTCATGCATAGTAATCAACAACTCAGCTGCAACAATTCGAACATATGGTCGTTTTCCTTTGACGCTTGTGAGACGTGGCATCGTCCTCTCCAACGGGCAAATGCAGGGTCACAACTATAAATAGAGAAGCATTTCCGAGCTCCACGCACGGGATATCAAAGGGATTACACGCTCAAGCTTTCGAAACACTCTAGCACTTTCAAGAAGATCCAGTGAAGAACTTGCTTAGCAGAAAATTTTTAGTTCTTCTCTCTAGAGTTTCTTTCTTTAGATCCCTCTTCTCTATCTAAGCTCAATCGTTCATGTCTATAGCTTAGAACATTCGAAGGAGTTCACATTTTGTGATTGTTCTTATTGTAAGAACTCCTTCATAGTTGGAGAAAATCCCCTCCCCTTCAAACTTAGGTTTTGAGCTGTAAAGTCGCTAAGGACTATAACTTAGAAGGGTGCATCCGGTTTGCGGATACCTTCTTTGAGGCTTGCTCGAGATTAATCAACAAGACCTCTGTTCGGCGGGGCCGTGGATATAGGATCTTGCGTATCCGAACCACGTCAAAAATTGCTTGTGTCGTTTACTGTTTTATTGCACTGCATACAAATCTCTTACAAACTCATACTTTGCATAAAAAGTATTCGGAAAGTGCACTAGCCAAAACAATTTGGTTTATGAAAAACACGTTTTCAGCTCGAGACGAAATCTCACAGGGCCCTACACACTTATGCGCACAAAAGTCTCAGGCGAGAATCAGAAATGCTGACAAAAGTCGGTAGAAGAGACTCGATGGGCTGACTTCCGCTCGACCCGCGATCGAGAGGTTACTACTTGGCCTTTGTTCATCGGTAGCAACCTTTATAGCTCGTTGTCATTCGTGTTTGAGAAAAAGAACTTGAACTCGGGTGTATTCACCCCCCTCTACACCCGACTTGTCGTCTCGGACCAACAAAAACTATTGAGAATAAAATAACAAAGCAAGAAGAATAAGGAGTAAAATTCATACGATTTGGCAATTAATATGCCGTTTTCAGTTTTTTTTTTATGTAAAGACAAATCAGATTGAATTTTACCCTTCCTTAAGAAAACATACTAAATTAATCAATATATATTAGTAAATATCGGTTACTAATCAAATCTATATTATTAAATATCGGTTACTAAATTATGACAAATCGAGTTGAATTTTTCGGTTACTAATTATCACATAGTAAATATCGAATTATGTTAGTAATGCTTGTATATCCATATATATAAAATTATAATTATACCCTTCCTTAAGAAAACTTACTAAAGATATATTTAAAAATATTGTATAAAAAAAATAGATGCGGACCATTAAATTAATCAAATCTATGATCATAATTAGTTCCTAGTTCTCACAAATAGGGAGGGTTCTCACAAGATCCACTCCCTATATATATATATATATATATATATATGGATCAAATGAGATCTAAAATAACCTGCAATCACGAGAGTAGAATGTTGTTAATATTCACGATGAGTGTAAAATGTTGTCAATTTTCGTAATATTACTCACCTTATCTCATAGAATAGTAAGGGTTTAAAAATATGGACTGGTTATTTCATATAATCCACAAATATGGAATATGTAGCAAAATACGATAAAATTGTGGAAACTATTCTAAATGCAAATAAACATTTTAGACCCAATAACGAAGAGTTTGAATCATGATTTCCAGATGAACATAATGAAGTATTAATATATTTAATATATCAAATTTAAATGTGAAAAATTTATCCTTTAAAAAGAGAAATATTGAACGAATTGATCATAAATAAGACTCGTAGTTATTGCATATTAAGTCGATCCTATCTTATTTCTACTATTAAAATATTTACATCATAATTAAACATATACAAAAGAGTAAAAGAACAAAAATAATGTTTGGAGATTTGGTGATGGGTCCATAAATAATGTTTGGAGAAAAATGATTAAATTAGGGGTGCAACCTACTTTTCACGGGATCATGCATGATTATGACGACCCACCCCCACCCCACCTCTTAATAAACTATAATTAATTTTATTTCCTTTTTACTTTTTAGTTGCTTTTCATGTGATCACCAATCTAAGGAATAAAGTTGACGGACCACAGACAACCGTCGTCCTTCATTTCTCTTCATCTTGTCAAGCATAAATTCTTTTTTGTTAATTTGATTTGGTACTTATATTGCTCAATCTATATGCTTTAGTTTTGAATAAAGAAAAGAATGTCTCCATTAATATTATGATAATTCTCGGTAAAATTAATTCTCAACGGCCAATATATATATAGGGAGTGGTTCACGTGTGAACAATTCTTATCGTGTGAACATATGAATACTGCACTTTAAAAACAAACGTATTGCACTTTCAAGGTAAATATACTGCACTTTAAGTATTGCACTTTAAAATGCGGTATATTTGCCTTTAAAGTGCGTACATTGTCTTTAAAAGTGCGGTGTTCACACGTTCACACGATAAGAAAGCTGTTCACATTTGAGCCTCTATCCTATATATATATATATATATATATATATATATATATAGTGTGAATACGGAAGAGCAGACATTTAACGTGAGAACTACAACTATGCATAATCCTTCTATAATTTATGCATTATCCTTATATATTTTATACAAAAAAATCTATAATTTTATACTTTTTGTCTTTTGCATAAAACATATAAGGATTATGCAAATTGTAAAACTATAGATTTTTTACTAAATGTAAGGATTATGCATAAAACATATAATGATTATGCATGGTTCACAGTTCTCACGTTAAATATGGATTATTACATGATCCACTCCCTATCTGTATATATACGGAGAAGCAAAGTTAATATTTGTGAACCAGGCAATATTGTTAGGATTGCAATAAAAATATTCACATTAACTAAAAGTAGTTTATAACATTAAAAAAACAATGGAAAATGGAAAATATAATTAAAACGATTATTTTCCTCTAAATACACTAATTTTTTCAAATTCCCTTTTTGTATACGAACTTTCAATTTAGCTTATAAATATTCCAATTTTTGATTTGCTTCAAATTGCACATCGATCAAAAATTCGGCAAAATCAAAGGCGATATGACATTTTCCGTGATGTGGCTGGCGACATGCTTGGGTGAGTCATAATTGATCTTATTTGATATTCCAATTATAAATACACAAACTCTTCATAGTTTCTCTTTTTGCACATGAACTTTAATTTTTTTTTTTTTGCATACAATCGAAATTTAGGTTTTTTTTTAATTATTATTTATTTCGAATAAGATTTTTATGATGAATGACCGAATTAAGTTAAACAAATCGATTAAAATAGGTTTTCTTAAAGATTATTAAGAGATTATGGCAAGGGAAGATGACAAAATCATTGAATCTAATGTGTCGATTAAGTGAAATGAAATGGAAGAAATTGAGAAATTGTAGTGATCCAAGAAATGAAAATCAATCCCTATTTTCTAATTTGTTTGGTTTAGAATCATGAGGGAATCGAATCTCCCTTATTCTTTTTGTGAATAGTTGGTCAAAAAATGAGGTTTAGAATTAAAAAAAATAAGGCGTATAATAAAAAATTGAGAATTGAATTCAATTCCATGTGGTGATTGTGCAATGAAAATGAGAGAATCAAATAAAGAAACTCACTACAAAAATTCAAACGAACACTCAATAAGAGAATTAGGGTTAAGCTTGGTTTGGTTAATTGTATAAGTAATATATATAAAAAATCTATTTTAATTGATTTGTTCAACTTAATTTGGTCATTCTTTATTAATCTCTTATTAGAAATAAATAATAATTAAAAAATTCTAAATCTCGATTGTGTGCAAAAAATAAATTAAACTTAAAGTTCATGTGCAAAATGAAAAACTGTGAAGAGTTTGTGTATTTATTGGAAAGTCAAATATGATCGATTTTTACTCACTCGACATGTTAGCAACCACGTCATGTAGGAAAATGCCACGTCAACTTTGATTTTGCCATATTTTTGATTGGGTGCAATTTGAAATAAATGAAGAGTTGGTGTATTTATGGACTACATTGAAAGTTCATGAGAATTTAAAAAAAAAATTTGTATATTTAGAGGAGAATAACCATGATTAAAATGACATAATTGCTAGATGAATTCCTTTTTTATGGAACCAAAAATAGAAAAAGCATATAATAATGATGTAATTAAATAAAAGCTTGGGATTCTTTCCATACTTTGCTATCAATCAAGTCAAACCCAATTCTTATTAATTGAGGGAGCATTTGGCTAAAGGCCAGCTTTAGATTCAGGAATTGATATGAAAATAAAATATGTTATTTAATTAGAATTCTGTAATGATATGCATAAATTTTGAAATCCTCAATCCATAATGTATTTGTAGGGTTTGGGTTGAAACCCAAAACTTAATTTCCTACCATTATTAAAAATATCCCTTTTCATTATTGTTCATTCTCGCTCTTTCGTTTTTGGCTTTTTAATATATATATTTTTTGATTTTTAATTTTTTTTGTTCTTTTTTAATTTTTCTCATTTTTTTTCAGTTACAATCTTTTATTTTTTATTCTTTCATATTAATTTTTCATTTTATATAAATTAAAGATAAAATTAGGAATTTATCATATATTATTAAAGAGCCAATGTGCCAAACAATAAGTATAGTTAATGATCATGAACCTGGAGCAGGTATATTGCAATGAATCAATTAATTCTATATTCTAAGAGAATGATTCCGAACTTGAATCTGATTTCAAACTGTGAACTAAAATATCTTGAGTATATTAAAACAGTAACTGGTCAATGTCATTCTACATTTTATCTTAATATTATGCATGTTATAACAAAATTTAACCAATACATGTACAAAAAAAAATTCTCCCACCTAAATACGTTTACATAGAACTATAGTAGAAAATAATATTAAAATATATTATTTTATTTCATTCTCTCAATAAAATATTACTACTATATTAACTGGGCACAATATTAGTCCTCGGCCCAGAAGATTATTATATCATCTACACGACTAACATTATTTCTCAGAGATAAACTGAAGCCCAGTAACAGTCCTCGGCCCAAAGCTTGATGAGCCAATGTATAAGTGGTCCGTACAAGATTCTAAAGTTCCAAAATTAAATTCTGGAGATCACCTATACACATAAAATTGTATTTTATGCGTAACCCACTAAATCGATTAAAATATAATTTTAAATATGTGTCGTTTTCAGTGAAAAGATCGACGATCCAAAGAAGAATACATACCATATTTGTTGTACGGAGGGAGTATTATGCTAAGTATTTTTTTCATCGTTGAATTTGCCCTTTTATTTCATGGAAAAAAGAATGAGAAATGACCCCATCACTAATGTAACATCAAATAATAATATTAATAATTAATTGAAAATTAGAAATAATAGGGGAAGAAAGTATGCACAGCATGACATCTAAGTTCTAACCCTAAAAATGGGTTCCTTTTATGGTAAGTCCAAGGGATTGACACATTACCCGCTACCTAATAAAATCAATTCCTTTACCTCAATTATTACAACATCTCTTTACACTGAAATCACCTACACAAGAAACAAAATTAAGTGTTTATTTTTCTGATGGTAATCCGTATTAACTACTTGTCATTGGGTAAATTTGTGATTTTTTTTGGCTCTGTAAGGATTTTTTCTCTCAATTGATTTTATAATCTATGGATGATAATATTTTTTAAGTATTTTAATTTAAAGAAAAAAAAGTAACACTTACTGAACCATGAAATGAGACATTTTTTAGGGTTAGAAATCCAATTTTGTCATATAAAAGTTTCTTCCCTCTTTTGCGGATCTCAGTCTTTGTTGCGCCCCTTCTTTGCCTTGTCCTTATCTTCATCCCATTGTGTGCATACTCCTCCTCCCTACACTGAAAAGTGCATTTTAAACTCAAAATACAACAGGAATAAAATGAGCTTCTAAATGACATAATCCTAAAATATATGTATATTGTAGCTAATATTTGAATAATCTGGAGGGTGAAACAAAAGTGATCGAGATGGTCTTTTCTTAAACTAATTAATTGGAAAAGTCCAACTACAAAGAAATAAAACAAAATGAATTATGGGACCATACTATTTCATTTTGTTTGTCTTTTTCTCCTTGGATTTTTAGCTCTTGATTATGAGTTTGACCAAGGGAAAAGTAGTAGTATAGTTGGGAAATAAAGTGTATGATATATGATATTCAGAATGATTTTGTACAAGTTGTGTAAGGTGGGCATTGGTGGATACCACCATCTAACCCTAATTTGCCAACCCTCACACCTTTTCTATCTCGCATGGGTCCTATCTATCATTACAAGTATAATAATGCCCAATTTATTCAAATATGTATATTTAATTTCAAGAAGACAATTGGTATTTAGTTTTAAATGTTTCCAGACCCGTGTATGTATTGAACTTAATATAATTACTTTGTCCCACAAATCTCATATGGACTTTTTATATAAAATTATTATAAATCACTATGAGTTATAATATATAAAACTTCTACGAGTTCTATCTAGAGTAAAAATTTTAGGTGGGTCAAAAGAAAAGGAATAAGGTGCAAAGATGCCCTTGCATTTTACTATGGAGAGAAATAACACACTCAATGTATGTTGTGGTATAAAAATGCCTTTGAACTTTATTATTAAATTTGTGGAGAAATTAAGCAAAGAGGTGGGCTTGGATGTATTCGCATCACCCAAGATCCATATATATAGACT
The DNA here is from genome assembly GCA_028984105.1 of Lavandula angustifolia. NCBI lineage: Eukaryota > Viridiplantae > Streptophyta > Magnoliopsida > Lamiales > Lamiaceae > Lavandula > Lavandula angustifolia. The sequence continues at coordinate 6,440,970 of CM054818.1, read as the reverse complement.
AACATGCACAATACAATTATATGCAAAACTCTCTAGTTTCCCACTATTTTCCCCCCAAACGATAAAATGTCAATTGGCGACAGCTTCTTCTTTACCACAACTTTCATTGCTTGGTCATTCTTTCTCATTCTCTTCAAAAACCACCGACACCATCGCAAGGTGATGCCGTGGAGCAATTGAGACGAACCAGTCGCCACCACCACTAACGTCGTTGTCGCTAGTTGCGCGAGCTATAGAGCCTCCCTGTTGATCCAGAGACGAGTCTTCAGGTGTAGAGTGGGAGAGAGAGTGAATACACCTGAATCCAAGTTTCAACTCAAACGCGAAAGTCAGTATTATTGAGTATGCTCACTTAATAGTTCAGCTCGCCAGACAGGCTTTCTGATCGTGTGGGCAGAGTGATACAGTAAACTAAACACTGTTTACTTTCAGTCAATCTATAGTAAATTCAGTAAATGAATAAGTGCAATAGGCCCAATTTTATCGTCTCATTGAGTAAAAAATGTTCTTATAGAAACAGTTCAAGTTATGTTTGGGCGTGTATTCACCTTTATTGAAAATCTGATTTAGGAATTTCAGTAAATCTATTTTATGCAGAGTGAACAGTAAATCAATGAAATAGCAAATGCACAATCAATTTTTAAAGTGGTTCGAATACACAAGATACGTTCACGGTCCTGAAGAAAACAGGAGGTCATGTATTTATTAGACCGATCTGTTCACCGGACAGATACTCTAGTTATAGTCGTAGTGACTTTACAAGGTTTTCAAACACGGGATTTGAGTTTCTCTAACTAAGAAGGAGTTCTTACAATAATAACAGTTCAAGAAAATGAACTCCTTCAGTTTCTAAGTGTATGACCTAACAATGGTGGCTTAGAATAGCGATTGGAAACAATGTATCTCTAGAGAGAAGAACTAAATAAGATGTTCTAAGTGTCAAGTTCTTCGCTGAATAAGCTTTGAGTTTGCTAGAGGTTGTACGCTTGAATGCTTGGTGTTCCAGGTATCTTCAACGTTTGAAGCTTGATCTCTATTTATAGTTTTGACTTATGAAAAGCTCCGTTGGAGGGAACCTAGACATGTGTCAAAAACAAGGAAAACGACCATCTTCAATTTGAGTGTTACTGTAGAGATTCTCTTTTTTTTTTTTGTCTTGAGGATAACTTTTTGTTAGTGCAGGTACAGTGCTGACAACTCCTTGTTGGTTGAGGTTGCTTATTAGGTGAGACTTGTTCAAACTCCAAAGCTCTAGCTAGCTTCCATTGATTCCTCGAACCTCTTTACTAAGTTATCTCCTACTGACATTCTTTTGAGAAGTTTAGCCTTATGTCGATTCCTGTCCACATATTCAGTAGGTTCTTAAACAACCTTATTGAGTCTCTAGTGCTGATTCCATCAGCTGAGCAAATCTATGCTACTGAGTCTATCAGCTACTGAACTCTAGCTAGCCTACTGAGTTCCTAACATACTTAACTCAACTAAGTTATTATAATATATAGTTCATCATTCAGCTAGGAGTTTTGGGATCTTCAAATCTTATCATACTGAATCTCATCCCAACACTCCTCGCTCGACAATGTTTCGAAGTCGCATCTAAATATGACACCGTTGCCCTTGCCCCCAAAGCTTTCAACCTTAGAATCATTTTTTTCTGCACATCCCTACGATATATTCTGCCTCAAATTCAGTCTCTACTTTTTATTGTTCTCTTAATTGTTATGCCTAAATGTTTCTGTGCCTCTTTCGCTTCTCCTTGAATTTATTTATTGAATCCTACGACTATCCGCAGTTTTTGATTAAATTTTTAGTTTCTGGCAAGTTTATATTTCTTGATCAATCTTCGTCTCTGTTGTGAGATTGGTGCAATTACGTTTGTTGTTGATAGTGTTGCTACATATTCTAAAGACAATTTTCAAGATAATTGATACTCAATAAATAAAAATTTTGTTCTAAACAAATTAAATTTTTATTCAAAGCAATTTCCCTTGTTTTCCTAAACAAATGATACTTTTTTTTTTTTTTAAAAAAATGACAATTTTTTTTCAAAACAATTCAAACTCATTAATTAAAAGTTTTGTTCAGAACAAATGACACTTTTATTCCATACACATGTCGCATTTGTTCAAAACAAAATAAATGTCACTTTTGTTCGAAACAAATGATACTCAACAAATGACATTTTTGTTCCAAATAAATGACACTTCTGTCAGTGATGGTAGGAGGCGGAATTTTTTTAATTAAACTGGATTGTGTATTCGGGTCAATTGTTGACGCACGGATCTTGGGTGTGACCCAAATACATCATGATGCACCCATGATTTTATGTTCAACAAAATATAAATCTTAAAATTTCATGAATTGTACGCCGCAAGATGTGAGGATGCCACAAAATAGACATTTTTATATTTTCCTACTAAACTTACAAATTAAAATTAGAAAAAACACAGGAAATTTTTCGTTACTCCCAGTTATCTTTAACCATATAATTGAAATCTTTTTTATCTAATAGTTTAGATGTATCCGGTCCAGATTTTAGAAAAAAATATAATTAACTATCTTGTAAATTAAATTTGCACAAAATTTATAAGATTTAAATTATATATTCAAATGACACATATAATACAAATCAAATAATTTTGTTGATGTTTATTCTCTGATGATCATCAAATGTGCTTACATCGGTTCTTACATTCTGTGTTGTTCTAATTTCCTTTATTACAAAATATGTCGGATATTTTACTTATGTCGATTATTTTAGGAAATGATGTGGAAATTTAGAGATATTATCAAAGACATCTTCTGGAAGATCTAGCCAAGGAAGGGACGTGGTAGTTGAGAAAGATTTCATGGAATGCTGGAGTGTTGTAAGAAATAACGCTCACTAGCACTCTTCGCATAAGTGTCCATTGCATTATTAGAAAATTACTAGCATCTCCCATGATTGCGCAGCTTGCAATCGGCCATGGAACACGACCTCCTAGACTCTTTTAAAGATGAAAAAATGTCTAGATGAACTAGCGCACTCGAGATAGTTTGTTTGAACTACAAGAATCTACCCTTTGTATCGAGTGCTTACGCATCCTTACTTACATTACATTATACACAAGAGCTTGCAAATACTATAGTGTAGTTGTGATAGGGTGTTTACAGTGTAGTCTTTTTCGTACTGGATTATATCTGTAATCCATGATTGCACATAGTGGATTGTTTTTGTTGCCTTCGTGGTCACCATGTGTGTTACTTCATATAATCCACAGAAAAGTAAATCACAGTGTTTCACTATCATTTATGTATTTTGATTTACTTGTATATGTTCTAACATCTTGAACAACATGCAAGGCCTCCGACAGAAGTCACAATTGGCATCAGAGCAAGGCCTCTTGATATATTAAGAGATTCTTGGTCTCTGGGTCGTTCAAAATTGATAATGTTTCGGTGGCGTTGATGAAACCATCTGTCCTGGCTGGTTCGAATTACTCATTTTGGAAAGTTAGGGCAATGATGTACATCAAAACCATGCACCTACGTGCATCAAAGTTGACCGTGGAAGGTTGGGAAATGCTGCAAAGGATGGATAGAGATGGCAATTTCACGCTTGCTGAAGAAGATGACCGGACATGTGAAGAATGTGCAATCTCTCATCAAAATGAGAAGGGCCTTAATGCAATTTTTGCATCTGCTGATCCATATATGTTTTGATTCATCAAAAACTGCATCACTCTGAACGAAGCATGGGAAATTCTACAATATCATCATGAAGGAGATCAAAGCTTTAGAGAATGCAGAATACTAAGAGTAACCAATTAGTTTGAGACATTGTGAATGAATGAAGATGACCATTGCATCATAGTTTGAATGTATCCACGATCATAACAATACATTTGTGGAGTTGGGAGAACCATCAGCAACTGACGACTAATCTCAAAAGCTCTAAGGACACTTACTCAAAGATTTCTTGTTGAAGTTGTTCAAATAGAAGGAAAAATAGCTGGGATCTGACCAAGTTGCAGAGTAAATTGGAGTAGTTCGAATTAGATCATCTTAATCCTCTATGCAACGACAAGTATGTGGTACCCCAAGATTGATAATTCAATTTAATAGCAGATTTAATTAGTTGCTGAAATAATTAAAGGAAATGATTATTTTTGTTGTAATTTCACACGAGAATGTGGAAAAGAAATAGAGACTGATATTTATCCACCTTCCACCTCATGCTAGCTGGTAAATACAAAGGAAGTAAAAATGAAATTTAACTCCTCTTCTGTGTGGGTTTCACGTAGGCAGCATAGCATAGCATGACTATGCAAAGCTATACCTATAACTAGCCTAGTGACTCAGCGGCTTAAAGGGCTCTATAAATAGTAGATGACCCTGCTGAATTATTTACTAAGTTCCATACGAAAATTCAGCAGAGCAAAGTAGACTTTGAGAAAGAATTAAGAAGAGGATTCAGCTGAAAGACCGAAGAAGGACCGAAACAATTCAGCAAAGTAAAATAAGGTGGGTTTTACTTTCTCAAAACTATTTTGAGTTATTGAGCTCTATGAAATGTTATGTTTATCCATGAAAATGTTTTTGTGCGTTCTACTTGTTTAATGCTCTGACTTAATCGATCGAGATTCTTGACTGGCCTAAAACGCTAGCAAGAATTGTGTACACCATTGTTAGTAGTGCAATGGGTTGATCTTCATTGTGTGCTAACTAAGGGAGAGGACCTATGGGCTTCGGCTTTAAGTCTAACGGTTGGGATCTCTAGGTGAACACCCGAGATCAAATGATTATGGGACTTACTGGGTTGTAACCCAAAGTCCGAAAGGAAGGAAGGGGTAAAGTGAGAGTAACAGTAGAACGTGACAGCGCGCGCACAAGATGATAAATGTTGGTATGATTGTGAGTGATTTTTATTTTCAAAACCTTCCAAGTTATATGGTTTCTGATTGGATAAACTTCTTGTGAAATGCTTATAAATTGCCTTACCCACTAAGTACAATAGTGCTCAGCCCAAATATTTTCAAAATGATTTTCAGACTGAAGCTGGAAGCGTGGAAGTGAGGTGCTGAGTCGGTCTATTATGAAGTACTAAGTGGGTCTGCTATTTTGTTGTTCAAATATCCGTCTATTTGAGACGTTTCCGCTGTATCATTATGTATATTACACACTACCTCTTTTATTTCTACTGAGGTAGTTGGATCTTGATTATATAAATACAAGTTTACTGAATTCCAAGTCTACTGAATACGGATTTCTGGCTGTTCTTTGTGGAGCTCAGTAGAGTAGTGCTACTGAGTTCAGTTAAGTTTTTCCCCTTTTCTTTCCCCACTTCTTTCACCCTTCCTCAGTCGCGCCCCTGCCCATTTGCCTTCCCTCGGGAATTGGGGCGTGATAGAGTGGTATTAGAGCATATTGTTGCAAAACTGAACATAAAACCATTGAAGAAAAACTCCGCTGAACCCTATTCAGGACGTGTTCGGTCCGAACTATATTCGGCGTGTGTTCAATCGAACAAGTTTCTCGGTTGAACCCTATTCAAGACGAGTGTTCACCGGTTTATCTTCGATTTTCCAACGTACCGAAGTTCCTAATTCTTGGTTTTACGGTAGAGCAAGTTATGTTCCGCGTGCATTTACCGTTTTGTGTTTCAAAGCAACTATCGAATTTCCTATCTACTAAGTTCAGTAGACAAATTCGGAGATTGTTTCCAGGATTTGCATTATCATTCAAGGAAGTCTAGATTTGATTCGCTAGACTTCAATGTTTCAAATGTAAACTATTATTCAAGAAAGCCTAGATGAGAAATCTCTAGATTTCCAATGTTACTCAGTCACTCTCAGCACCCTTCCCACTGCCATTGATTTTTTTTTAAAAGCTGAAAATGGAGAATAAATGAAGTTTTCTTATTTGAGGAAATAAAGAGGATGTAAGGAGGGAATGATTATTTTGAAATGTGAAATTATTGGTCGTGTTAGGGACCTGTGAGCCCTTACGACTCAATAAAGGAATGATATGGGGAGTACCTTTGTTAAATGAATGATTGTCATGTTTGGGACTTGTGAGCCCATATGACCAATGGTCGTGTTAGGGACATGTGAGCCCTTACGACGCAATAAAGAATGATATGGAAAATACCTTGTTGAAGGTGTGATTTTTACGGGACTTGTGAGTCTGCATGATTAAAGTTTTGAAAGGTGAATTATTTCAATTTTAAGTCCTTTAGATGTAGTAAAGGACTGTTGGACCTCTGATGAGGCGAGCTTTTAGGTGTACTACTGAACCATAACTGAATTGCTACTAAATCGATACTGAACTGATTACTGAATGTGGATTTGGGTTACTGAACCACTCTACTGAACTTTTCTACTGAACTTTCCTACTGAACTTTTCTACTGAACTTTCCAACTGAACTTTTCTACTGAACTTTCCTACTGAACTTTTCTACTGAACTTTCCTACTGAACTTTCCTACTGAAATTTTCTACTGAACTTTCCTACTGAACTTTTCTACTGAATCCTCCTACTGAGTTTTCTACTGAACTTCTCTACTGAACCTGAACCTACTACTGAACCTGAACCTACTGCTGAACCTGAACCTACTACTGAATCTGAACTCGCTACTTGATGCGAGAGTAGCGCAGACGCAAACGCAGAATGGGCGTCCGGTGTCCGTTTTGGCTCCATAATACATTTTCGGGAAGGGAATCGCGTTCCGGACTCAACTCATAGCGTTGCTATGATGTATGGGCTCGAAACAACATTTGAGATCATCTAAGGCCCGAAATCAACATTTTAATATTTTTCGAATTTTCAGTTTATCCACATTTTTGCCATTAGGTCTTTGCTAGCAGTATTTATACGTATTTGTAAGACTTCAGCCGCAAATTTTTACCCTAATATCAATTTCGAGAATTTTCTCTATTCTCTGGTGGATTCCAGACTATCTTGTTACACAAGTTTTGCGCTTGCAAGCTTGATTTTCGATTCGGAATTTGCACTAGCTGTCCGACGGTTTTTCCGTCTGCGTCATTACTGAACTTGAACTCACTACTGAACCCTACTCTGCTGAAGCCTACTCTACTGAACTTTCTTATTGAGTGTTTCTACTGAACTTCTCTACTAAACTTTCCTACTGAATTTTTCTACTGAATCCCCCTACTGAACTTTCTTTACTGAACTTCTCTGATGAACTACTCTGCTGAAGTACTCTACTGAACCCCTTGAATCGAAAATGCTATGTACTGCTTTCAGTCGAGAATGCTACTGAATTGCTACTAAACGGCTCCTGACTCGATATTGAACATATTACTGAATCAACGATTACCTGCCCGACCACTGACTGATACTGAACATACGACTGAGCCAATAGTTACAGATTAGTTACTGAACCAATACTGAACTTGCCAATAGCCTTATTATTTTCCTCCTTACAGCAGATATTTTTCCTTACTTGATGCTTTGATACTAGTCCCCTTAAACCCTACTGAATTACTTGAGAAATTGATTCTCATTTTGCAGATGGCTGCGGGAAAGGTTACCGCTAGAAAGAGTATCCCCACACGCCAACCCGATCCTGTACAACGATTTAGGAACTACATAAGAGATCCAATTCTCATCATCGGTGAATTCGTCACCATATACTTCCAACTGTGGCAGGAGGCCAAGATGGAGGTTAAGGACTTTGAGGCTTCTAATCGCCTCATCGAGCAACTACCTCCGGAGTGGTACTACTGGACGCAATATCAGCTGGATACTAGCGTCTACAAGGACCCGGTCACCTACATGCTGACCTGCAGTTTTCCGGCACTAGTATCCTTAGTCTTTGACAAATAGATTATGGACGATAAGCTCTCCATGTCAGAAACGGGATCATGCAGTGTAGCACCAACAAGACTTTTGGGCCACAACATCCAGTTCCATTACGATGGGTACAATCCCAATGATAACAACACCCTCTTGTTGTTCACAATGGGCGAAAAGGTATATGAAGCAGGACCGTCCACACCACCACCGTCAAGGTTACCCGCTGAGGAGCAAGTTCAGACTCCTAGGACACGGGAAATAGCAAGGAAGGGCACACATGACACCATCGAACGAGGGAAGGGGAAAGAAGTAGTAAAAGATCCCGATGTGTAGATAAAGGAGTAGGACTACCTAGTGGGCTCTTTTTGCCCTTTTTGTTTGTATAGACAGACATCAGTTTTTTTGTAAAGATTGCCCGCATGATGGTATTGTAAATTATGACTGATGTAATTATCGTTAATATGAAAAGTCCTTTTAAAAACGATTGTTCTAGCACTTAGTTATGTGTTGATTAAATTCATTTACTTCTCAACAATGCATCTAGATATTTATATATTGTATAAGTAACAATTCTTTCTTGAGAAATATTAATCAGACTATTATCATAGAATGGCTGACGAACAAAGAGCTCAGCAACAAGAACCGATAGTTCACCTTTATTCGGAGCGTACGTTTGAAGCAAAATTCCGTAAGGAGAGACCTCCTACTTTTAATGGTATGGGGGAACCTATACACGCTGAAAATTGGATTCGAGCAATAGAGAGAATCTTCAGCTATATTCGGTGTGAAGAGAAAGACAAACTAGAGTGTGCCACATACCAATTGATTGAAGAAGCTGACTTTTGGTGGGAGTCCACGAAGCGTACTTTGACTGAGGCCCAATATGCTGCGTATACGTGGGATGATTTTAAAACCCAGTTTCTAGCAAAGTATATTCCTGAGAGTTACCGTCAAAAGAAACAGAAAGAGTTCTGGAATCTTAAGCAAGGGACGAAGACAATTACTGAGTATGAGAGAGCTTTTACTCAATTATCGAGATATGAACCATATCTGGTAGCCGGAGACGCAGAAAGCAGAAAAATGTAGAGGTGGACTACGGAGTGAGATTGCAGTATCTCTTGGCAGCATGGGACAGATGACCTATGCTGATGTACTGAGCAGAGCTCTTTACATAGAATATGTGATGCCTAAAGAAAGAGAGAGACAACTAGTGCAAGTACCGCAATACGACAATAATAGAGGAAAACGAAAATGGGAAGATAGAGGTGGTGGGAACTTCAATGGAGGTGGAAGACCATGGAGAGGGTACCAGCAGCAACCACAGAGACCACCACCACCACAACAACAGTTTCGGGCAAGGGAGATGCCCATATGTCCGCAATGTCATAAGCCTCATATGGGAGAGTGTAGGAAAGGAACGAATAAATGTTACCAGTGTGGGAATGTTGGGCACTATGCAAGGGACTGCCCCAATCAGCGGAGGATGGAAAGGGCACCTGCAGGGTGGAGACCACCAGTATACCCTGTTCCACAACAACCGTTCGAAAGGCCAATGAGAAATCAAAGGCCAATAGGAAATCAAGGAGCAAATGGAAATCAAAGGCCTAACGGAAACCAGCGACAAAATCAAAGGCCGCCACAGCAAGCAAGGGCGTATGCCTTGAATCAGGAGCAAGCAGCACGAATGCCAGGGAATCTTGCAGGTATGATTTACTTGGGCAATCTACCTGTCTTGGATTTGTTTGATACTGGAGCTTCGCATACATTTATTTCAAAGTTTATATGTGAAAAGTTACATTTGAAGACTGAACTGCCTGAGTATACCCTTACGGTTAAAATTGCTTCAGGAGAAACAATAAGTTCAGATGAGATAAGTGTTAACCAGGATCTTCGGATCGGTGATATGTCTTTTTAAGACAGATTTATACGTAATCGATGCAATAAAATTTGACATTATCTTAGGAATGAATTGGATGGAAAAGAATTGAGCAACTATATGTTGCAAAGAGAGAGAAATATTATTTTAGACTCCCGAAGGAAACAAGATGAGTTTTCAAGGAAAGAGAATGGGTACAATTGTTCTTGTTATATCATGCATGAAAGTTGCTAAAATGATGAGAAAGGGAGAATTCCAAGGTTATCTAGTAAATATCACTGGGAAATCAGATGAGGAAATCAAGATGAGTGATGTGCCAGTGGTTTGTGAATACCCTGATGTATTCCCAAAGGATTTACCTGGATTGCCAATAGATAGGCAAGTGGAATTTACAATTGACTTGGTACCTGGGGTGGCCCCAGTATCAAAAGCACCATATAGGATGGCCCCAAAGGAGCTGCAAGAACTAAAGATACAACTACAAGAATTGTTGGACCTAGGTTTCATACAACTTAGTCTGTCACCGTGGGGAGCACCAGTTTTGTTTGTCAAGAAAAAGGATGGAACATTACGGATGTGCATTGATTATAGGGAGTTGAATAAGCTCACAATCAAGAACAGATATCCACTTCCAAGGATAGACGATTTATTTGACCAGTTGAAGGGAGCTAGTGTATTCTCCAAGATGGACTTGCGATCCGGTTACCATCAACTTAAGATAAGAAAGGAAGATGTTCCGAAAACAGCATTTCGAACACGTTATGGGCATTATGAGTTCACAGTTATGCCCTTTGGATTAACTAATGCTCCAACGGTTTTTATGGACCTAATGAATCGAGTTTTTCATCAATATCTTGACAACTTTGTTCTTGTGTTTATTGATGATATTCTTATATACTCTAAGAATATAAGTGAACATAAGGAACATCTGCACATAGTACTTAAAACATTGCGTAAGGAAAAGTTGTACGCTAAATTTAGCAAGTGTGAGTTTTGGCTAAAGGAAGTTATGTTTCTTGGACACATTGTGTCAGCTGAAGGACTTAAGGTTGATCATGCCAAGGTAGAAGTCGTAAATAGTTGGAATTCCCCAACGAGTGCAAATGAGATCAGAAGTTTTCTCGGTTTAGCAGGATATTAAAGACGATTCATAGAAGGATTTTCGAAATTAGCTAAACCAATGACACAACTACTAAGGAAAGGGATCAAATTTATTTGGACTGATGAATGTGAACGGAGTTTTCAAGAACTTAAGAAAAGACTTACTACTGCTCCAGTATTAGCTATGCCAGAAGTGAATAAGGAGTTTGTAGTGTATACGCATGCATCGAAACAAGGATTAGGCTGCGTGCTTATGCAAAATCAGAAAGTCATAGCGTATGCATCTCGACAACTGAAGCCTCATGAGTTAAACTATCCAACTCATGATCTGGAACTGGCAGCAGTAGTACATGCCTTGAAGATATGGAGACATTATCTTTACGGAGCTAAGTGTGAGATCTTCACAGATCATAAAAGCTTGAAATACTTTTTCGAGCAAAAAGATTTGAATATGAGGCAAAGGAGATGGCTTGAACTGGTAAAAGATTTTGATTGCACAATTAATTATCATCCAGGGAAAGCAAATGTCGTAGCGGATGATCTAAGTCGGAAGAATAGGGCGAAGCTAGGTTGCATGATCACTATACAGGAGGAATTGATTCGTGATTTTACTACACTTAATCTAGAAGTGATAAGACCTCCTGCGACTATATCAGGATATATAGCTACTTTAGTGGTAACACCAAATCTTAGGGAAAGAATTGTGAACGCCCAAAGAGGGAATGAATCCTTAGAGAAAATGCGAATATTTGCAAGATCAGATGAGTCAAAGGGATTCACAGAAGCTAATGACAATGCTCTTATGTTCAACAGAAGATTATGTGTTCCACAAGATGAGAAATTGAAGAATGAAATCATGAGTGAAGCTCATGACACGCCGTATACAACACATCCGGGTAGCACAAAAATGTATCGAGATTTGAAGCAAAGATTCTGGTGGAATGGGATGAAAAGAGATGTAGCATCATTTGTAGAACGATGTCTTGCATGTGAGCAAGTAAAGGCTATGCATCAGAGACCGAGTGGGATGTTGCAACCACTACCGATTCCGGAATGGAAATGGGAGCACATCAATATGGATTTTGTAGTTAGCTTACCAAGGTCAGCACGTGGAACACTGCCATATGGGTTATAATTGACCGCTTAACTAAGACATCACATTTCCTACCAGTTCAAATGACGTTCGGATTGGAAAAATTAGCAAAGCTCTATGTGAAGGAAATAGTGCGATTACATGGAGTACATGTATCAATTACATCAGATCGTGATTCCAGATTTACTTCACAATTCTGGATTAGTTTACAATAGGCAATGGGTACTCAATTGAACTTTAGTACAGCTTACCACCCTCAAACTGATGGACAGTCAGAAAGAACAATACAAGTTCTCGAGGATATGTTACGAGCTATAATAGTAGATAAGGGTGGAAATTGGGAGGATTTGTTACCTCTCGTTGAGTTCGCTTATAACAATAGTTATCAAGCAACCATCGGGATGGCACCATACGAAGCTTTATATGGCAAGAAGTGTAGATCACCACTTTATTGGGATGAAGTTGGTGAGAGAAAACTTTTGGGTCTATAACTTGTTCAACAGATGATTGAGAAAGTTGGTCAAATAAAAAGACAAATTAAAGAGGCCCAAGATAGACAAAAATTATATGCGGATAAGCGCCGAACGGAGTTAGAGTTCAATGTGGGCGATCATATTTTCCTTAAAGTTTCCCCTTCTAAAGGGATTGTGCGGTTTGGCAAAAGGGGTAAGTTAAAACCCAGATACATAGGACCTTTTGAAATTTTAAAGAGAATAGACCCGGTAGCATATAAGTTGGCTCTGCCACCGAACGTTGGAGATGCACATAATGCTTTTCATGTCTCCCAGCTGAGAAAATATGTGTTTGACCCTAAGCATGTTATTAAATACGATGAAGTGGTCTTAAGTCCAGATCTAAGTTATGACGAAAGACCGAAGAGAATACTTGACCGAAAAGTTCAAATCTTGAGGAACAAGCACATTCCTTTAGTAAAGGTTATGTGGAATCATCACGGACATGAAGAAGCTACCTGGGAATTAGAAGAAAAGATCAAATCTCAGTATCCTGATTTACCTTATGAAGGTATGTAAATTTCGAGGACGAAATTTTGTTTAAGGAGGGAAGGATGTGGTATCCCAAGATTGATAATTCAATTTAATAGCAGATTTAATTAGTTGCTGAAATAATTAAAGGAAAGGATTATTTTTGTTGTAATTTCACACGAGAATGTGGAAAAGAAATAGAGACTGCTATTTATCCACCTTTCACCTCATGCTAGCTGGTAAATACAAAGGAAGTAAACCTGAAATTTAACTCCTCTTCTGCGTGGGTTTCATGTAGGCAGCATAGCATAGCATGACTATGCAAAGCTATACCTATAACTAGCCTAGTGACTCAGCAGCTTAAAGGGCTCTATAAATAGTAGATGACCCTGCTGAATTATTTACTAAGTTCCATACGAAAATTCAGCAGAGCAAAGTAGACTTTGAGAACGAATTAAGAAGAGGATTCAGCTGAAAGATCGAAGAAGGACCGAAACAATTTAGCAAAGTAAAATAAGGTGGGTTTTACTTTCTCAAAACTATTTTGAGTTATTGAGCTCTATGAAATGTTATGTTTATCCATGAAAATGTTTTTGTGCGTTCTACTTGTTTAATGCTCTGACTTAATCGATTGAGATTCTTGACTGGCCTAAAACGCTAGCAAGAATTGTGTACACCATTGTTAGTAGTGCAATGGGTTGATCTCCATTGTGTGCTAACTAAGGGAGAGGACCTATGGGCTTCGGCTTTAAGTCTAACGGTTGGGATCTCTGGGTGAAGACCCGAGATCAAATGATTATGGGACTCACTGGGTTGTAACCCAAAGTCCGAAAGGAAGGAAGGGGTAAAGTGAGAGTAATAGTAGAACGTGACAACGCGCGCACAAGATGATAAATGTTGGTATGATTGGGAGTGATTTTTATTTTCAAAACCTTCCAAGTCATATGGTTTCTGATTGGATAAACTTGTTGTGAAATGCTTATAAATCGCCTTACCCACTGAGTACAATAGTGCTCAGCCCAAATATTTTCAAAATGATTTTCAGACTGAAGCTGGAAGCGTGGAAGTGAGGTGCTGAGTCGGTCTATTCTGAAATACTGAGTGGGTCTGCTATTTTGTTGTTCAAATATCCGTCTATTTGAGACGTTTCCGCTGTATCATTATGTATATTACACACTACCTCTTTTGTGTCTACTGAGGTAGTTGGATCTTGATTATATAAATACAAGTTTACCGAATTCCAAGTCTACTGAATAGGGATGGCTGGCTGTTCTTTGTGGAGCTCAGTAGAGTAGTGCTACTGAGTTCAGTTAAGTTTTTCCCCTTTTCTTTTCCCGCTTCTTTCACCCCTCCCCAGTCGCGCCCCTGCCCATTTGCCTTCCCTCGGGAATTGGGGCGTGACAAAGTACTCAAAAGGAATCGCTCTGATTGCAACCACCCCTGAAGTCACATTTGAGGACTATTACGAAGAAACTAATGAGAGTGAGGTTGTCAAGGATATTATGCTTATGGTGAAGTGATACAACAACATGTCTCATCAACTATCAAGAGTTTGAGATACTCTTGATTCCTACGTCCAATTATCTGCTTTCTTGCTGAAATCCACTAAGGATACTCGTAGACTAACCAGGGCAGGTCAATACAAACAATCAATCGATCTACTCAAAAGGAATCGCTCTGACTGCAACCACCCCTGAAGTCACATTTGAGGACTATTACGAAGAAACTAATGAGAGTGAGGCTATCAAGGATATTGTGCTTATGGTGAAGTGATACAACAACATGTCTCATCAACTATCAAGAGTATGAGATATTCTTGATTCCTACGTCCAATTATCTGCTTTCTTGCAGAAATCCACTAAGGATACTCGTAGACTAACCAGGGCAGGTTAATACAAACAATCAATCGATCTATCAAACATCTATCTAGTAATATATTTATCAGTACGATTCTAACACAATATCAGGTTGGGTTTGAGATTATTCAACTAACAAGAGTATGAGACACTCTTGACTCCAAGTTTAGGATGTGTTTATGTTTATACTTGGAGTTTGAACAGAAGGGAATTTCTAGCAATTGAACAGTGGATATGAAAGCTAGGGTTTGTTCTTAGTATGCTTGAGTCAGTGAAATTTCGTAACCTCTCAACGAGATGCTTTTATGTTATTTATAGACGAGCTAGAGAAAAGATCCTTTGAACAAGGATCGATCTCCTACTGGCTCCAAGTTGACAACAGTCTAATGCATTGAATGCATGAACACGTGTTGCGCTCTGCTTGCTTCTACGGTTAGAATACTGAGTACTATTCTATCCCCTTTAACTGGTGCTGACATGACGGTTTGGTATTGGTCAATATTGATCTGGTAATTGTCCTTTCTTCCGTTGACCACATTCTTTGAATTTCGTGCCTCGTACCTCGTACTATCTTCACATTTGAATTTTTCAGTTCAGATTGGTAAAGAATCTAATCTAACAATCAGTTCAGTCTGGAGAAGTCAGCTTATCAAATCTAGACTCAGTAAGATCCATTAACTGAACAATTACAACCTAAACTAAGAAATTATTCAGCCTAACTATACAGACACGGGCTGAAAACATCCTATCAAAATACATCAGACTGGTTCATCAAACAATAGGGGTTTGGGATTAATTTAAACTTATATCATCTCCCAATTATTTCCCCCCTTTTTGATGATGCCAAAATCCTATTTTAACCTGAAAATAGACTCAGGTAAACTTGTATTATCTCCCAACAAAGCTTAACTGACAAAGCATATGCTAGATGATTATGGCATGAAAGATAACCCCCTGATAATGTACTGTGATAATACCAAGGCCATAAACATATCTAAAAACCCACTTCAACATTCTAGAACCAAACACATAAGTGTCAGACACCATTTTCATAAGAGCTTTGGTTGAAAATGAGATGATCATATTAGAATGTTAACTTCTTTAGTAAAACATTGGACAATGAGAGGTTTTCTCATTTGGGCAAGTCTCACGGAATTTGTTTCATGTAAAAGAAAAGGTGTGTTTACTAATGTTATTGTTGAATATCTAACATCCTTGGTATAACATATGTTTATGTTTGATATGCTTTTTTAGACGTGCGGGATCATGCCTTATCATATGCACTAACATGTCCGTCTACTTTTAAAGGAAAGTTGAATAAAAGTGAATAAAGGAAATCAATTTATTTTTGAATGGAACAAAGTTTGCTCATAAGCCTTATATGTTCGATGGTAAAGTGATCACCAAAGGTTGAAATGAACTTGTAAGCCTCTTCATATCAAGGTTGAAAATGAACTCGTAAGCTACTGTCATACAAGTACTTCTCAATTGCGTGAGTCTGTGTGTGATGTAACATCTAACGATGCATGTGATAATGGATACATGAAGACCCCAGGCAGAGAGAAAATGAGAAGATCTAACTAATCTCAGGATGAGAAAGATAAGGTAAAATGTGAAAAAAGGTGTCAAGAGGTATCCAAAGGAAAAAAGTATGTCTGTCATAATTGTAATCTTCCCAGACATCAAACTTCACTGTCACATGAGATGAGAAATGCCTACTCCATTATATTCTCATTCCGATACACATCCCAGCACATCTGGTAAGAAAGATCTGTACTAAAAAAGTAAAAAACATACATGTAATGTCACACTCACTGCACAAAAATCTAATGAGTCAACAATATGGTATTTTAATAGTGTATGCTCATATCATATGACTGGACATAGGAATATTATAGATAACTATGAAAATGCTTCTGGAGGTAATGTGATATATGGTGGGGGTACACATGGAAACATTGTGGGTACAAGAACTCTAAATGTGCCTAGACTTTCATAAACTTGAGAATGTTTATTATGCTAATAACTTGAAGGCCACCTTGATTAGTGTCAGTTAAGTATGTGACCATGATATGCATGTGAAACTTAGTAAGGATGAGTATGATGTGTATGCATTAGATGATAATTTAATGATGTCAGGAACGAGGTCATCAGAGAACCCAAAAAACAACAGATGTTGCCCAGGGTGTAGACACAAGTGGTACTTCACCTTTTAAACCAAAAGGAAGATGTCTGTGATAGTGCAGAACCGTCTAAGGGTGCGAATGAAACTGCTACAGTACATGGATGTGAACTACTACCTCTCGTTGAACCGCTTTGGGTGTTCGTTACCGAAGATTCTATTTTGCCGGAAAGATTTGTTGAATACAGTTCACAATCGGAGAAGCAACCTACAATACAATATACAGATGCACAATAATGTTTGACAAGTTTGTCTGTTACTAAACAACCGATCAAAGCCAAAGATCCACAAACGATGAAGGCAATGACTCCGAAAAGGGACACGTCTTTGAGGGGGAGAAATCGCCAATAAAGGGGGCTTCACCGGTGCAAAGTTCTGCTCCATAAATTGTTGGAGAACTGGGCTTGAACCCACGATGGAGATGGAGACTGAGGAGTCTGTCCCTACAACGGAGAAAGAACAAGAAGAAGGACCCGTTCCTACTATGGAGAAACCAACACAGATGGAGTCTACGGTGACGATAGAAAAGGTAAGGGAAAATACATACAATCTTCTCCTCGTAGAAATGAAATTCCTTGACTGAGAGTGATTTCGCTATCTCAGCACAAGAAAAGGAAACCGTTCATGAAGAAGAAGAGGTACCATTTCCTAGTCCTTCTAAATCTATGCCTAAAAAGTTGTCTGTTCCTCGTCAGAAAGCTCTGGAGGGAACCTCTAGGAAAAGGAAATTTGATGGCCACAAGTATGACTTTTTGGTTCGTAGGTCTAGCCAGCTGCGTGCAATGGGCATCACTAGGGAACGCTCAAAGCCGAATGATCCATCAAACCCTGTTTTTGGTGGATGAGGATTCGGATGAGGAGGCACATGGAGCAACATCTGACCACGAGAAGACTGTATATGCTCAAGATGAGAATGTAGTTGAAGGTTCAGGAGAGAAGTAAGAAGGATCTTTGAATTCTAAATAGGTGTCAATGGCTAAGGAATTGCCAAGTTTGAAGAGAAAGAAGAAGCAGTCCAACAAAGTTTCCAAGAAAGCAGTCGTTCTAAAAAGACTAGTAAGTAGGAAAGAAGAGAGTTATTGTTACTGCCAAGAAGTCCACCAAGGGAGGATCGGTCAGGGAATGTGCTACAAAGGGTACATTTGGACAATCTAGAAGTATGCATGGCAAGGCAATAGAGGAACCCTCTAAGCCATCTGACCTATTAGACTCCTATGAGTTTAGGAACTCTAACTTTAGACCTTACACTAATGATTTCAGCTATAGAAGTGCTTATGATAGATCAATCCATTACAAGTCTAGGGGTTGTTTGTGTAAGAGGTCTATAGATCTAGATAACTTCCATGAGTATACCTTGGTTGAATTTCTGAAGAAAATGAAGTTACTACGTACCTGTAATTTTGTTGCTTCTTATGTCAGTAAAACTTTCCAGTTATTTTATGTGAATATTAATGAGGATAACTTGGATGAGGACCATGAGCTGTATGGTAGTGTATATTTCAGGTCCAAAATTTTCAAGATCACTCCGACCATGATTAATTTTATGTTTGGATATACTGATGATGTTGAGGAGTCCTTGAATGGCTATACGAAGATCATCAAGGAAATCATAGGAAAAAGATATACCAAGTGGACAAAGTAGTTTCTAGCTGCTAGGTTAACTCAGTTTTACTCAGTACTTCATAAGATTGCTATATCTAAATGGATGTCATCGTCCAACACCTCAATACTGACGAGGGAGCAAGCTTAGCTCATTTGTAAGATAGGTGTTGAACTCCGAGTGAATTATGGTGAAATGGTGTTCAAATAGAAACAACAAATGCGATGAAGCAAATAACATGTATACTTCCTTTTCGCTCATTGATATTCAATCTTCTAACCAAGCAAGGTCTTGTAGCTTCAGCAAGAGACTCGTTCATCAAGGTTGCCCACTTCTGTAAGTGAATTGCCATAATCTAAAAGTCTCTAGGTTTTCTGACCTTCCTTGGGAAAATCATGACCATGGAGACCCGGATGTTCCTCCACCTGACCCTACATCGCAGATCTCTACAACTATCTTGAAATATCACCTTACTCGCTTGGAGTTTGCACTTACTTTGCTTGAGAAACAACAACGGAGCATTGCTAGGATTCAAGATGATGTACTACTTTGCTTATCTGCATAAAAGGGGGTGTAGCTCCAAAACTTTATTCTGTAAGTGGTCAAGGACCCGAGCATGAAAATTCTGATGCTACTGTTGTTGAGATGATGAGGTTGAAGAGGCTGTAGATGCACAAACTGGAAATGAAACCGATGACTGAAGGATGGATGTTGCGGACTAGAGTCACATCCAACTTATTCAGTTTAATTGGTTGTGAACTCTTTATTTGAATTACGGATTTGGGATGTACTGTGAATTTACTTTACTCTTATTTTGACGCTAGTGATAATATGTTGCTGCTTAGGATTTGGTTTATCTCTTATGCACTAAAATATTTTTGTGCTGATTGTGTTTGTCTTAACCCTATTGTTTTCCCAGTGGTGTTATTTGTTTCAGGTATTAATATGTAAGCTGAGATGGGACCACAATTGCAGGGGGAGTTTAGGGAAGTTTTCAACATACTACCTTATTTATTCTTTATGCTTATTCTTAGGGTAATTAGTTTCATTTTCATGCTTTTAATACATTGTTTATATCTTTTTTAGCTTGCATTAGCATGTTACATGTTTTATGATAAAGGACAATTAGTATCGGGGATATTGTTGATGTTTATTCTTGATGAACATCAAATGTGCTTGTTGGTTCTAAGAGTCATCCTCAAGTGTTGGGCGGGGGGGGAGGGAGGTGGGATACACCTGAGTCTAAGTGTTGGTATAAGGATTCAGTAGACACATTTATAGATTTGAAGAATTAAAAAACCCTAGCTGAATGTTGTACCTTCGTCTGTAATAGCTTAGTTCGAGTTCAGTTGTTAGGAACTCAGTAGGCTAGGGTTTAGTAGCTGCAGAGTTCAGTAGAAGATCTTGCACTCAGCTGTTGGACTCAGGATCGAAGAAGTCAGTTGGTCACCCGACCACCAACTGAATATGCACAGGAATTCGTGTCCATGCACTTATACTCAGAAGAACATCAGTACGAAGTCACTTCAGTTGAAAGTCCGAGGATTCAGAGGAAGTCAACCTTAATGTTTGACAAGTCTCACCTGCCAATCTACCTCGACTAATAAGGAGCCGACAACGACTTATCTTGTCTGACAAAAGCTGCTCCCAGACTGAAAAAGAGGCGAATCTCTACAGTGTACCTACTCACCAACGTTCAAAATTAAGGAGTCATTTTCCTTGTCGTTTTGACACGTGGCTAGACCTCCCTCCAACGGATCTATTCACCATCGACTACTATATAAGAGAAGTCTTCATGCAGAGACACTATCGGGAACCCAAGCTATCTACGCACAAAACTCTTAACACTCACAATCGAAGAATCCAGTGAAGAACTAGCATTCATAGAAGAACCCTTTAGTTCATCACTTAGAGTTATCCTTGTTCCCCTTCTCTTATCTAAGCAAGCCTCATTATAATATCTTTAGATTAGAAACCTCGAGGAAGTTCACATCTATGTGAAACTGTTCTTATTGTAAGAACATCCTCATAGTTGGAGAAGACTCAAACTCTTTAAGTTTGAAACCCTTGTAAAAGTCACTACGACTATAAGTAGAGAATCTGTCCAGCGCACATATCACTGAGAACTTGCTCAGTATATGCTTCAAGTTGTATCTGTCTTGAGAACAGATCATTGAGACTTGCTCATTATAAACAAGTATCCTGCTTTGGTCAGGACAGTGGACGTAGGACCCAGTGTGTCCGAACCACTTTAAAAATCTGCTGTGTTGATTTACTGTTTCCTTTAACTGATCATACTGCATTAAAACTGTATTTCATCAAACTCAGCATAAAACCGATTTTCTAACCGAGACGTTTAATAGGGCCTACACTTCCGCACACAACTCTAATACTAAACGAATGTTTGACTGACTCAAGTCAGTAGAGCTGAACTCAGTAGAAGAATCTCTTGCCCACATGATCTGAAGTATATTTGGCTGTCTGACTCAGTTTACTAGCAAACTCAACTAAAGCTGACTTCGCGTTTGAGAACGAATTTGTATTCAGGTGTATTCCCCCTCTCCCCCTTACACCTAACCACGTCTCAGGACCAACACTAAGTTTCAACTTAACCGTGAATATCAGTCTGATACTGAATTTTCTTGCTAAATGTATTTAGCTCGCCAAGTAAGCTTTCTGATCGCGTGACCGAGTGATTCAGTATACTAAATGTTCACTAACTAAAGTTAGTAGACAAGTAGTTCAATACAAGAATTAGTGCGAAAATATGTTGTCCCGATTTTATCATCTCTTTTAAAAAAAATCTTACTAAAAACTGTTTCAGTTATACTTGTGTGTGTCCTAGTGATTTTACTAAAAACCTACACTTGTATGGGTTTTGCAAATCAGCTTTGTGCAGAGATGAAAACGTAGAGCAAAGAGAACAAGAATCGGCACACAAATATTTAGAGTAGTTCGGATTTGCAAGATCATACGTCCACTTTTCTATTTCCAGGAGTTCTTGATAGATTATACAAAGCAAGTCTCAGTCGATCCGTTCACAGGACATATCTTGACTATTTATAGTCCTAGTGACTTTACAATGGTTTCAAACGTGAAGGTTTGAAGGTTTTCTCCTTCGGATTTTAAGCTTATGATCTAACAAGGTTAGCTTAGATGTACAGAGAAGGGAATTAGATTTCTCTAGAGAGAATAACTTAAAAAATAAGTTATCGATTCTAGGGTTCTTCATTGTAAATGCTTTGATTTCGCTATAGCTTGTATGCTCGTATGCTTGTGTTCCCGTAATCTTCATTGTATGGAAGATGGTATCTATTTATTGGCTTAATTGGTGAATATATCCATTGGAGATGACCTAGACACGTGTCAAAATCCGACAAGCAAAACAACCATGTTCAAATTTGAATTGTACTGTAGAGATTTTCTCTTTTTCATAATTCAGTGGTTGACTGCAGCTTTATGTTATGACAAGTACAGTGCTGGAAGTTTCTCATTGGTCAAGGTCAGTTAGTAGCTGAGGCTCATTCAACCTCTAAGGTTGACACTAAGTTGACTTCCTCTGACACCTCGGACACTTTATTGAAAAAATGACCATGTTCAAATTTGAATTACACTATAGAGATTCTCTCTTTTTTCAGAATTTAGAGGTTGACTACAGCTTCATATTAGGACAAGTACAGTGCTGACTGTTTCTCATTGGTCAAGGTCAGTTGGTAGCTGAGGCTCGTTCAACCTCTAAGGTTGATACTGAGCTGACTTCCCCTAACACCTCAGACACTTTACTGAAAAAGATCTCCACTGACATTTCCCAATGTCTTCAGTATGTTGACCGTTGCTTCTTCTGATTTTCCAACACTCATTCAGTGATTCTACCAGAATCCTACTGAGTCTTTAGACAATTGAATTTTTAGATATTACTAACTAGAATTTTCTACTGAATACAAAACAGCTACTGAAAATGCTATCTAGCCTACTGAGTCTCCTAACATGCTGAGCTCAACTAAGCTATACATCTATTACAATATGCTGGTTCATCAATCAGTTACGGTTTTGAGATCTTCAAATCTAATATTATAAATCATAACCCAACAGTGCCTACATCGATTCTTACATTCCTTTATCACAAATATCTCGGAGATTTTACATGTGTTGATTGTCTCAAGAAATGACGTGGAAATTCGGAGATATTATCAAAGACATTTTTTGGCAGGATCGAGATAAGGAAGGGACGTGACAGTTGAGAAAGACTTCTTGGAATGCTGGAGTGTTGGATGAAATAACTGCACACTACCACTCTTCGCATAACTATATGCTGCATTATCTGAAAATCGTCAGCATCTTCCATGATTGAAGAAGGTTTCAATTGGACAAGGAACATGATCTCCTAAACTCAATTAAAGATGGAAAAACATCCAGATAAACTAACGCACATCGAGATAGTTTGTCTGAGCTATAAGATTCTACCCTTTGTATCGAGTGTTTACGCATTCATAGTCACATGCAGTATATGCGAGCGCATGCAAGAAATATAGTGTAGTTGTGAAAGGTTGTTTTGAGTCGATTGTATTTGTAATCCATGATTGCGCTTAGTGGATTTGCTTTTGTTGCTTTCGTGGTAACGCCCTATAGGTTATAATTCATATAATCCACAGAAAAAGTAAATCACAATGTTTCACTCTCTTTCTTCTACTTTGATTTACTTTTGTATGTTTTACCATCTTGAACAGCGTTTGGGGCCTCCGGTAGAAGTTATAGATTTTTTTGCATCCGATACAACTTTCCTTTACTATAAAGATATATATATATATATATATATATATTGTTGAATTCCTGGTTAAAAAATAGTACTCTCTTCATTCCATTGTTCATGGCCATTTTGAAATGGACACGAACATTAAGTAAATGAATGTAAAGTAAAAAGTGGTGCGTCCAGAAGTTTGAAAAGTTATGTAAAGTTAAAAAGTGATAGGTCTAGGAGGTTGAAAAAAAGTGTTGTATTTTATTTTCATTTTGGATAATAGACATAAATAATGAGACATCTATTTTGGATATAGTCCGACATAAATAATGGGATGCAGTGGGTATGAATTAAAGTACAAGGTATAATCGTATATGTTTTGGTTAAAATGAGAACAAGCCTCTTACAGTGAGAAATATGGGCAAGATATATCCTTTAAATATTGATTCGAAGAGAGCATTTATCGTCCAAATTGGAACAACCCTCATTTATTGAAGCGAAGTTAGAACATTTTTTAAGTTTGAAAGTCGATGGGTAAATTCTCAAATTGTTTCTTGCTCAGTTTATTGTTGCAATTTGTTGGTCGAATCCTTTCAAATGCTCGTTTTTCGAATGGTAGTGAGAACAATTTCGAATATTGTAGTTAATGGGAAAGTTCTCAAATTGTTCCCTGCTATGTCTACTAGTGTAACTTTTGGTCTATTTCTTGATTTATCGGTTTTATGACATTGTTCAAATCTGGAAGGGAGTCCCAATTTGTCATGTTCGTTGATGAACAAATGCGATTCAGTACCGGTTTGGTATATGTAGTTGTCGAGCTTCTGTGTTTCACTTTCTTCAACTATTATGTCAATTTTGATTTCACTCAATTTGCTAAGTAATTTGATTTCTAAAATAAAGTTGTAAACCCTAAGTTTCGGACCCATCAAATTTGCAGCTTTTTTCACCATAGAATAGAATCAATTTGAGCTTTTGAATCGTAGTCGGTTTCATCAGAAAAAAACTACGAAAAATAGTTATTCACTTACCATTGGTCAGTTGCAGCGGCTACGCCATAGGTAGGAGGTCCAAGGGTGGTGATTCAGCAGCTTCGACGGGAGGTCGCATGGAGAGGCTTCGATTGGTTAAGATTGCTTCGAATTTTCTGGGCGGCGGTCTTAAGAGTTGAGAGAGAATTTTGAGAGCAAAAAATATCGAATGAGCCCCAACTCATTTGCTCTCCTAATTCAAATACTCAATAGTTGAAAAAACACAAAATTGACTCTAAGTCTATTGGTTTTGTTCATAGAGTGTATCTTGCTGAATTTAGGTTTTTGACTACCTAGATTATACTACAATAGTTAGATTGATCCAGTCAGATCGGTCTAATGATTGTAAGTCGTTCTCACTTTTCACTTTAATATTATTTGTATATATCATTAAATGTGTAGCTCTTTATTAAAAAGTTCAATGATATTTTTGCACTACAAACATACATTAAGGCCCCGTTTGGTTGGCAAGGATTCTGTCTCAGGAAAGTAATCTGATTCCAAATTATTAAAATCCTGTGTTTGTTAGTATGTGGAAAGTAATTTGACTCTAAGATTTTAAAATTCTGTGTTTGGTTCAATTTTAGCAAAATACTAAGAAAGTAATCAGAATCCTAAAAATAAAGAAAATAGTGTAATAATTGTGTATTCTTTTTCCTTGTTCCGAATAGGTATTCTTTTTCCTCGGTTCAAGGAAAGTATATTATTATTATTATTATTATTATTATTATTATTATTATTATTATTATTATTATTATTATTATTATTATTATTATTATTATTATTATTATTAGTAATAAAAATAGAATAATAATTAGTTAATAATATTATTAATTTGTAGTTAATATATTTTTATAATTTAATCAAATATTTTAATTTATTTATCTTTTTATTATTTTTATTTATGAACAATAATAACAATATAATAATTATTATTTTCTTAAATAATCATGTTATTATTCTAAAAAATATTATTATTAAAATAAGTGAATACTTTAACAAGTTTATTATTATTATTATTATTATTATTATTATTATTATTATTATTATTATTAAAAAGATATTTTTAACTAAATATTTTGAATATTTTATTATAAATTATATAATAAAAAATATCAATAATAATATTTTTGGGTGATTTTATATATTTATGAAATAATTATATAATAATTAATAAAAAAAATGATGATAAATATATTTTATTCATATTATTGATAATATAATTTTACATTTCCTAGTATCATCAACCAAATAAGTGCAAGTAATCTGCTTTCTGTAGAATCATATTCTTGGGAATCAAATTTCTGAGTAATTTTACTTTCCTTAATCATTTTCCTCGCAATCATTTTTCATAGAATCAGATTCCCTAACAACATTACTTTCCTGACAACCAAACGGCGCCTAAGGGTATTTTTGCTCTCTAAAGCGAAGTTCGAGCGCATATTAGCACCTTATATAGTAAAAAAAAAACAGAACCAACCACCAAGACCGTTGTGTGAGTCTATCATCTATAGTGTGTCCTGTTGTGTGATTTATAGGCTAATGATCAAAAACAGAATTTATTCAGTGCGCACTTCAATGATGATTACGAGTTACCTTGTTCATTAAAAAAAATCCCAATCACATATGTGGCTTTGCCACTGTATATATATGCCATTTATTTACATTAAAGCTCTTCTAAATCATATTCCAAAACTTAATCCCTTTTAGCAAATAGTATCACGTTGTATCTCAGTATGCATTTTTTAGAACATATTTCAAGGAAAAGTTTGCAGCTTATACAATTGTAATATTTCGTGCTTTCATACCTATTAAATAAGCTACATATATTCCATTTATACTGAAGCAATAATTTCTTCACTCCATATTTTGTGAGGTGAAAAATGAATAATATTCTTCCCAAACAACTGCATGATATAAAAAACGTGATAACTGCGATATATATATATATATATATATATATATATATATATATATATATATATATATAGGAATTGGATCTTTTGAGAACACCCTCTTAATGGAAGAAATAAGAACAAATCCGTGCCATTCATTTTCGTGATATGTGGTTTAGATTGAGTGTTGACTAAGCATTTTTTGAAGGGAAAAAATACTCATTAAGGGTATTTTCGTCATTATCGCTCTTATGTTTTAAGAGGTAAAAACATTTTCTCTCTCTCTTCCTCCATATGCAAATCCTTTCTTGTTTCTCTTTGCAGTAGTTTCATATCAAATTCGGTCAAAAATATTTTGAATGAAAATCTGAATCTCTCTTCGTCAATCATCATGTATTGAAGCTCGAAATCCTGTATTCAGCATCCAAATCGTGTAGTCTTCTTCGCAAATTGTCTTATCATTTATATTCAAATATTCGAAAGCAAGATATGGGTAAGTTAGATGGATTTGGGCGGCTTCATTTTTCTTTGATTTTTACCTTTGATTCGTGATTTTTGTTTCTTCATTGTTACTCGAATGTTATGGGTTTATGTGATTTTGTCCAATTGATGCGATTAAGTGTTTTTTCTACAATGAATTCATATATATGCATATTTCTAAGCACATTTTAATTTCCATCTATTGGTGCGATTTAGGTTTTTTTGTACTGATTATAACTCATTTTGCAGATTAATTGTTATTCAAAAGATAGCACTTCATGGGTTTCATCAATTGTATTCAATTTTGTGGGAATTATGTTTTTTTTTCTACACATATTATGTTTATGCACATTTATCACCTGCATTTATGCACATTTTTAACCAGCAATTATGCAAAATCGTGGATCTTATTGATTTCGTATATTTTTCAAGTTTCATTAGCAGATTTGGTGGATTTGATGTCCGTTTGAGTACTTGTCGCGTTACCGATCTTATGGCCTAAACATAGTTGCCTTATCGCGATCATCCCAGACTTGAAGATGAATAAAGATGACTTTTTTTGTTGTTGTTGAATTACTCCTTTATGTTTTCTATATGTGGTAGTCGGTAATTTAGCTTCGTTTTTGTTTAAATTCAATTCGTCCCTTTAGCTTCGTTTTTGTTTAAATTTGAACCGATCGCAACCCATTTTGGATCGTTAATTTGTATTTTGAAAGATTTCATTTGATGGGTTTAAGCAATTCTGTTCAATCTCTGTGAATTATGGGTTTTTTGTCCTAATTGATTCGTTTTATCCATATGTGCATAATTCTTGTTCATTGTGTGCATACGTTCCTTCACAAATATGCATACCGATCTGAACTGCAAAACCGTTTTATAAATGGAGAAAATATTTACAATTTATGTTGTTTGTCTACCCTCCTGCAACTGGATGATGTTCATAAACCAACATTTATAGTACTTTACTCGAGTTTCTAATAATATGTTTAGGACAATAAAATTTGAACTTAATGTGCATACTAAAATTCCAAGGTGTGCATACGTAAAATAATAAATGTGCATACATAAAACCGCAAATGTGCATAAACCAGTGTACGTATATAAGTCTTAATTTAAAATCAATCCAAAATATGTGCACATAAGTGTCTGTTCTAACATCATGTTGGATATGAGTCAGTAGATTGATACTTAGCTGTTCTATGGTTAAAAGAAATTGGGGGAAATCATAGTAGTACTATGGAATTGAAGATCCCAAAACCGAGCTGATATCAGTAGATTAGTATGTCGATAGGATTAGCTGATGTATAGGTTAGACTTGATGTAATGCTTATTATTTTTGTCTAAGTCCTGTACGGGGTAGTTGTTGAACTGATCTTCTGCTGAAGATACTTTTCAGAACCCCACGTCATCGCTGTAATCGCTTGCATTCTTCGTCGCCACCGATATCAAACTCGGTTTAAGATCCCGCATTAGCCGACCGGACCTCGCAGAAGCATTCTCTACAAGCCGATGGTCATCGGTAGAAGAACCAAGGTCAAGCAAGATACCTTCGCAGCCGACCAACCGACTATCGAAGCTCACTTTATCGCCGACGACTCACCCGAAGAAGACAGACTTTCAAGTACTGTATCCGATAGAAAGCGACCCAAAGACTAAAAGTCCCTTCAAATGTTCGGACGAAGACATACGAGGTAGTTTGAACGGTCAACTCGACACTCACCAACTACAAACCTCAACCAATGAGAAGCCGACAACGCTTACCTACTCTACACAAGAAAGCTGCTCTCATGAACAGGCGCATTAATCGCCCGCTTTGCACAACAAAGTTGAATAGTGGCCGTTTTCTTTGGACGCTTGTGACACGTGGCATCGTCGTCTCCAACGGACATATGTCACAACTCACAACTATAAATAGAGAAGGTTTTGAAGATTTCGACAAAGAGGAATATACGCGAAATCAAGGGAAATCATTCAAACTCACAACGCTCTAGAACCTTCAAGCTTATCCGGAGACGAACTAGTTTTCATAGAACACTTCTTGTAGTTCATCTCTCTAGAGCACTTTGATCCCTATCTTCTCTAGACTAAGCTCATTGCTAGATTCATAGCTTAGATCCGAAGGAGTTCACATTTAGTGAATTGTTCTTGTTGTAAGAACTCCTTCTCTCGTTGGAGAATATTCCCTCCCTTCTAAACTTAGGTTTGGATTGTAAAGTCGCTAAGGACTATAACTTAGAGGGAATTGTCCAGTCGCAGCATCCCCGCCGAGGCTTGCTCGAATAATCAACAAGTTCTCCCGCCTTGTTCGGGACCGTGGACGTAGGATCTTGCGTATCCGAACCACGTTAAATCGCTTGTGTTCATTTACTGCTTTTATTGGACAGCATTCAACCGACTTGAAAATCATAAGTGTGCATAAAACGTATTTTATAAAGTGCACAGACTAAAAGATTTAACTTGCAAAAACGTGTTTTCAAAAGAGACGACTCCGGGCCTAACACTTATCCGCACTACGGTCTTCGACCGGAGTTTCGTAATACCGACATCGGCCGTAGAAGAGCTCGAAGCCGACTCACTTTGACCCCAAGATCGAAGGCTTACTTGGCACTCGTTCATCGGTTGCAAACATCGGCTTCAACTGACCTTCACCGAGAAAAAGAAACAGAGCTCGTGTGTATTCACCCCCCTCTACACTCGACTTTTCGTCTCCGGACCAACAATTGGTATCGAGAGCACACGGTGTTCAACCGATCGCCGGTTGCAAATACTTGGTCCTCTCGAACCGATCCTCGAAAACCGCTTTCACCGCATAAGCATCTTTTCAGCATCCTTATACTCTTACTCTTACATGTCCGATATGTCGTATTAGGATGGTGCCGATGTTCTCAATAGAAAACTACACGGTATGGCGCGTACGTATGGAGGCACACCTAACGTCACTCCACGACAAGCATGTCGATGTCCTAGAGTCGGACCGATCATTCCTATGATCGACAAAGATAGTATTTGCTGCCGGAGGAGGCGTGGGTGCACAAACCGGTGCTAAGGTTCCCAAAGACAAATCGCCTTCACGCCCGAAGAAAAGAAGTTGCACAACCTTGACCGAGTTGCACGTAATGCCATACCGACTACGCCGCCGACTCACACCTCGGAAGAGTACAAGATTGCAAAACGGCGAAAGAGCTATGGGACGCCTTGGCTGTACTGAGCCATGGAACCCCTCAGATCAAAGAAAACAAGCTCGAGCTAGAGCTTCAGAAGTTCGACGCCTTTGCAATGGAGCTTACTGAAACCATTGACGAGCTGAGTGTCAGATTCACCAATCAAGTCAATGTCATCAATGGGCTGGGGAGGTCGTTCACCAACAAGGAGATGAACACCAAGATCTTGAGAGCGTTGCCCCGACATAAGTGGCTTCCATTTGCTACTTATTTACGTCGCTCTGATCTAAATGCTCTAACTCCTGATGTTATATTTTCAGAATTAAAATCGGAGGAATTCGAGCATAGCCTACCCCAAAAGTGCTTAAGCGCTCCAGCTGACACACAGTTCGACCACGCCTTCAAGGCAACAGTCAGCAATACCAGAGCCAAGCCTATTTCCTCAAGCAAAGCCGTGGCCACATCGCAGCAAAGTCTTCCGAGACTTCGGGCCCCGACCGGCCTAGCACCGATGGCTCTCAAATATCAGAGGGAAAAGGAGAGAGTCAGAAAGCTGAGGAAATACAACCGAGATTCTTCCTCAGGTAAGAAAGACTATCATAAGAAAGAAGAATCTAATCCTTCTACTGAATGCAGGAAATCGGAGTCTGCTGCCAGTCCGTCTAAAGACTCAGCTGGTAAGAGCAGCAGAACATCTACCTCGCTACAACCGCAAGAAGGAGGGACACTATCGCACGATTGTCCCGAACTCTCAGCTGCTCAAAGAGCAGAACGGCAGGCCAGGAGAAAGAAATTCGCCGAGAGACGACAGGCCTATATAGCCGGAGAGATATCCGACAACTCAATTGAGGAGGATACATTCATGTATTCTTCTGAAGATGAAGCCGCGTTCGTCGCAGTTGAGGTCGCAGAGACAGTTCTCGATGAGTCGGCAGAATCCGTCTCGATGGCCGAGAAGAGGCCGAGGTAAATTCTAAACGCATTATTACCTCTTCTTCACACAGCACACAAGACACGTGCTCGGTCACGTATGATCCTCTAGATGTGGTACAAGCCTACGATGATCTCGCTAGAGGAACAGTATTCAGCGAGCAGAGAGTTCAAGCAGAACCATCCAGGAACTTAAACAGTAAAAGGCCGAGAATCGAGACTTTCTTCGATTGTCGTGTCTACTGAGTCAATGGGATCTAGTTGCGAGACTCAAGGAAGAGATTGAATCTCTCATGACTAAGTCTCGCCTTCAAGAGACTCGATCTCGGTTCCGACCAAGGACAATTCGAGAAAGAGACCGAAATAGCCAAGCTCGGTCGAAGCTCACGCACGTGCGTGAACGACTATGACTTACTCGTAAGGAGTGACGAAGTCCGGAGAGGATTGATGACCGAACAATACCTAGGAGCGAAGGAGAAGCTTGAAAGCATGCTTAGAGCACAACGGTCAACTTCGTGAAAGAAGGTCTAGGCTATACACACGAAGCTTCTACCTCCAAAAGCTCAAAGAACCCCGGGCCGATAGGTTCGTCGGAGGAAAGGTGCAAGCCGCCGACACCACACCTCAGGCGAAAAACAAACAGAAAAATAATTACACCTCGCTCGAGTAGCAACAAGCAACTGACCAAAGGTTCCAGCCCCAGGACACCGCGATCAAATCTGGGGGAATCAAGAAGGTCGATGGGCGACAAAGCACAAGGAGCCACCGTATGAGCACCCGGCCGCACGGCTCGTACTACTATGAGCCCGTGGTCGGGAGAAGCGCTAAGACTCGAAGAAGAAAGCTCCCGAACCCAAAATTATCAGCAAAAAGTCGGTATCTCCAAGTCCTCGTGGAGAAGAAAGCCGATAAGGTTCGAAGAAGAAGTCTGGAACTTCTAAGGTCCCGAGACGGATCCGGGTTCCGAAATCACCCACTAACCCGTAAGGACCCAACCGAACCAAAGGGTACCTAAAAATGCCTCTGTTTTGCGAGTGCATAAGGACCCGTGGATAGTGGACAGCGGCCGCTCGAGACACACGACTTACCGTAAGAGCTCGCCGACCAACTACGTACAAGAAGATGATCCCGAGTGAATTCGGTGACAATTCCAAAGGCTACACAAGGGGATACGGAACGCCGAACATTGGGACTCGCCACGCCTAAGAGTAACATATGTTGAAGGACTTCAACATAATCTCCTTTCGGCTACCAATTCGTGATAATCTTAACGGAGTAATCTTTGACGCCGGTTTCGTGATATTGTTGACAAATCTACAGGGAAAACAATGTTATCGTGTTCGCGGAGGAAGAACATCTATGTTGCAAACCGGAATACCGCGAGAACCCGAGGCTTGCTTGCTCGCACGTACTAAATCAGGTAACAAGTCGGCCGGCTATGGCACAAGAGACTCCGCCACCACCCGAACTTCAAAACCATGAACAAGCTTGTCAAGAACTCTAAAGTCGAGGACCGCCCAACGAATCGTTTATCAAAGACGTAAATTGTGAAGCGTGCCCGAAGGGAAAGCAAACAAAGAGTAGCAATCCACCTATTCCGTCACCTTCCACCGATGGAATCCTTCACTGCTTCACATGGACTTATTCGGGCCGTCTCTCCAATGACTATAAGAGGCAAGAAGTATGCCCCTCGTCGTCATAGACGACTACTCGAGATATACTTGGGTCATCTTCATCGCCAACAAATCGATGTTCGACCGAGTTACCTAATCTACATCAAGAAACTCAATGTGGAAAAGAACATCAAGATTAAGAAGATACGCTCGTACGGAGGAACAGAGTTTCTAAACTCGCAGTTAAGACATACTTTGCGATAAAGAGGGAATTCAGCACGAGACATCAGCGCGCACCCCTCGCCAGAACGGACTTGCCGATCGTAAGAACAGAACTCTCAAAGAAGCAAGCAAGAACGCTCCTCGCAGATTCCCGGACTACCCTCAAAGTTTTGGGCCGATGCTACCGACACCGCCCGTTACACTCGTAATCGATCACTACCGACACAAAGAACACATGAAGACGCCATACGAACCGTGGAAAGGGAGAATTCCTTCTATTTCTCATTTTCATGTTTTCTACTGTCCTTGCTTTATCCACAACAATGGGAAAGATCAGTTGAAGGTCTTTGATAGCAAATCCGATCAAGGAGTATTCTTAGGATACGCCCGAGTCAAGAAAGCCTTCGTAGTTTTTAGCTATCGAACTCTTTGCGTGGAGGAAAGCCCTCATGTTGTTTTTGATGAATTTGTTACCGAGAACAGGAAAGATACAAAGTCAAGCACTGAGGATGTCGGCCAGCAAGACTACGTGATCTCGAACTAAATGACAAAGCCGAAAAGATCCAAGATTGTTGGGATGATGAGTCGAAGATGAAGAAATTCGGACTCAACCAACAAGCAATGTAGCTAACCTAGTTGATTCTATCGAACGTAATCAACAACAGTAACTTCGGTCAATGAGGAAGCCCCCGTGGTAACCGAGACCTCTACCGAGAATATAAACTCGGGGGGAACGATTAATGTTCCCGAGCTAAATGCCCCCGAACCCCGGAAACTCAATGGATCCTAACCTTTTTTACCGAATTACTACGGTCCACAAAACAAGCACTACCGAAATGCCTAATACACCTACTGATCCGTGCGAATGGTATCGAAGAAGAAGCCCGACTCAGGCGTTCGTGGCTCGATGCTCATTCTTCGGATCTTATCATTGGAGATCCATCAAGCAACTATAAGGACGAGATCAAGATTAAATCAAGGAGAAAGCTCACTTTACTCTTGTTTTCTCGTCTACGTAAGAACCTCGGTCGATAGAGGACGCACTTAAAGATGCCGACCGGGTCATTGCTATACAAGAAGAGCCGAACCAGTTCGTCGAAATGAAGTTTGGGAGCTTGTCGACGTACCTAGACATCGGCACGTGATTGGAACTAAGTGGGTCTTCAAGAACAAGCGAGATGAAAACAACGTCATTGTCGTAAATAAAGCTCGACTAGTTGCTAAAGGATACAATCAAGCGAGAGGGAATTGACTTTGATGAAACATTTGCTCCGGTCGCCGCGATTGGAAGCCATTCGTCTTTTCCTAGCTTATGCAACACATCGTAGATTTAAGGTATATCGATGGATGTGAAGTCGGCTTTTTCGAACGGCGCATCGAAGGAAGAAGTCTACGTGGAACAACCGCCCGACTTTCGGCAGGGACATCAGTGTAGCGTACTTAGGAAAGCTCTGTATGGGTTAAAACAAGCACCCGTGGCTTGGTATGATACCCTATCGACTTTCTACTTCGGAAAGGTTTTCAAAAGGGGACAAGAGATCGCACCCTATTCAGCATAAAGTCGAAGATGACATTCTACCGGTGCAAATCTACGTGGACGACATCATTTTCTGCGCAGAAACGAAGTCATATGTCGCCAGCTTCGAGAAGATGATGAAGGAGAAATTCGAGATGTCCATGATGGGAGAGATGAATTATTTCCTTGGATTTCAAGTAAAACAATCACTGAAGGAATCTTCATCAATCAAGCCAAATACACTCGAGATCTTCTCAAAAGATTCGGCCGTGATTCCAAAGAAACCACCAAGATCCCCATGAACACGAACTTTAAAATCGATCTAGACAAAGAGGGAGCTTCTCGTTAACTCTACCGATTATAGAGCTATTATTGGTTCTTTACTTTATTTAACAAACCTAGCCGACCCGACATAACTTATGCTGTAGGTGTATGCGCAAGATTTCGTGCGAATCCCAAGCGAAGTCATCTGGACTCGCCGAAGAAGATTCTCGCGATATCTAAGAGGAACACCCGAGGTCAAGGTTATGGTATCCTGCCGATGATAATCTAATACCGACAAGTTATTCTGATGCCGATTATGCAGGATGCGGGATAGATCGAAAATCAACTTCCGAACATGTCGGTTCCTAGGCGGCAAGTCGATATCGTGGTTTTCAAAGAAACAAGCACTCGGTAGCTACGTCCACTACCGGGCCGAGTACATGGCTGCAGGAAGTTGCTGTGCCCGAATCCTTTGGCTTCGACAAAGAATTGAGAGATTATGGTATAACTCGGGATGAAGTGCCCATCTACCGTGACTCCACCAAGGTAATAGCTATAACTCGAACCCGAGCTTCTACATACCGATGCAAGCACGTGGACATCCGACACCACTTCATCGTGAGACCATGTCGAAAAGAAGGACATCGGGATGGAGAAAATCCATACCGACAAGTAAAGGGCGATATACCGACCAAACCACTAGCCGAGAACAGGTTCGAGAGAACTATCGGTTGAGCTAGTTCCGCTAGATCCTACCGAGACAAGTCGGTAGAAGCCGACTACCGATAATAATATACTTAGCAACAATGTGTATCGTATGGAATCAGCACGACAAGTCGAAAAACTTAGTACGGTGACTCGGTTGGGAGATGCACACCGCACACAAGGGGAGAACATGGTCATCAAGCACAACCATCCTCCCGATAAATGATGGTAACCAACCGATAAGTTCACCAAGAGGTTTGCGTAGTATCGTTACTTAATTTGTTCGAAGCATGCCGCATTCAATGCATCGCCGCTTGCATTCAGTTGCATAGGAGCATTTATTCCTTACCATTTATTATGTTTAAAGTTTGAGGAAAGGTCAGCAGGACTCCTCGCCTGCGTAATTAATGCTCTCTGTCGCGCATTTAATGCATGTCTTCTCCATTACCTTTATTACGTATATCTATATTTTTGGCGGCTATTGTAATCATTCTTTTATAACATTTAATCTTAGCCGCCCCTTGATTTTGAAAGATTAAATTTGAACCGTGCGATTCAAACTGAAGATCAAACGAAATATACAAAATCTTTCATCTTCTATCAACTCCTCATTTTTCGCCATTCTTCATTTTCTCAAAGAGCTTATCTCGCAACTTTGTTTTCTTATCCAAATCTCCTAAACAACTTTGCTTTCGCATCTCTTAAAGCTCTTACACGGTAATGTATCAGATGTCTGCTAGCAACTACTAACTTACTCTATTTTCAAGTGCTAATATGTTGTTTTGCAGATTTCAATGGCGAACGTTCAAACTCCAGACAACATTGAGGAGATTGTAGCCTCCAGGATTCTGTTTGAACCTACCTTGGCCTTCCGCTAAGTGGAGATCTCCTTCCTTGAACCCGTGTTTGACGCTTTGGAGCGTTCAGGGTTGGAGATGCTGGTTTCGAAGCACCCCCGTGCTTATCTCCCTCGACAGGTCGCTGAAGTTTATTTCAACTAGAAATCTCTAGCGTCGGGAGGAGAGGAATCGTCCTTCTCTTATCAGAAGGAAGTCGATCAAGATGAGTGGGAGTCAGCTGTTCTTACCTTCGATATTCAAGATGCTCTAGCTCTCTCATTCGATCTTCCCAACTCCGGCATTTCTCCGATTGGATACAAGGAGAAGGAGATCAACGCATATGTGCAGAAATTCTGTGGACGCAAGGATGTGGCGTTCAAAACAGCTTTACCGAGGAATATGTTGCTACCTCAGTACAGAGGTCTAGCTTACGTGGTATCGCACATTCTGACAAGTTCAGCTGGATCATATGATCAACTGTCCAAACTTAGGATTCAGCTGATGATGGCAATAGACGATGGGGTTGAAGTGAACTGGGCCGAGTATTATACTACTCGAGATGAAGGCACGGGGCTCGAAGTTCACCACATTACCCACTGGCGAGAGGAGGATAGCCGGTGTGGGTAAACTTCTATTCGGAACAAAGATGTCCGTTTCGATAGAATGCATAGTTCGTAGGAACTCACCGTTGAGAACTCAGCCCTTTGAGGACTCCAAGTACTTTGACAAGAAGTCTATCAAATTCCGGCACGAAAGCCGGAGCCGAGAAATCCATAGGCAAGGGACCGCCCGAGCCTAAGAGAGCTGCGTCTCGCTCCGCCCCCCATCTATCCAAGTACCAAAGAAGAGGAGGTTGGCTAAGAATCGACCTGCTGAGGTCACAGCTGGCTCACCACTTACCTTTATTGAGCCAGTTCCTCCTACTCAAGAGGAGCAACTACTCGATTCGGATATCTGGAATCGAGGAGCGACGATCAAGGACAAAGTCCAAGTAATCGCCTCCGAGGAAACAGAGTCCGACAAGAGGGAACCGTCACCCGAACCTACTGCTGAGTGGACAACAACCGACACCACTCGATCGCGTGCCGCAACTCGAGATTCAAGAAGAGATACCGTGAAATTGCCGAGCACGCAGATCCGGTTGAAATAGCAAGAAGGACAAGAGCTCGATGCTCTTAAGGTTTCTCGCACCGGGACATTCTTATTGACTTTGCCAAATCCCAAGATCACCGGATGAGCTAGCTCGACAGAGGAGCAAGAGCTCCAAGCCAAGATTGGAATCGGAGAGCCACCGATGTGGCGTCTTTCGAAGATTTGAGAGCCGCAATGCTCTATTTATCGAGCTTGAGAGCTCCGATCGAAACAGCCTCCGCCCCCATCTCCACCTTCCGATAAAGGCGATAATGATGATCAAGATGAGGAGATGGATGGCAAACCCAAGGAAGCGGATCGGGGAGAATCTGCGCAGAGGGACAAACTCCCCAAGAGAAGAGCCCAACACCACCCATAATCCCATCGGGTGAGGCTACAACCGCTCCAAGTACAGTAGGGGAGCAGCTTGATCTCGTTCTCTCGAGCAGAGGCTCGGAACCAGGCTCTTATCGATACAACCCATCGGTTCCGTGTCCTCACGTTCGTCAACGAGCTATCAAACGCCAAGGTGAGAAAAATCGACTCCTAGCCAAAGATGCTCATTTCAAATGGGAGAAGTACACCAAGGCTCGTAACGAAGTTCTAAGTAAGTTGGCCGCCGACATCTCAACTCCTAAAGAGGCTTCTCACCAAATTTCAAGGAGATAGTTGAGCAGGCCCTAAGTGCTCAAAAGGCCGATTTATCGGCACATCGAGTCGAGCCGCTTGCCGCTCAAGATAAAACTTTCTCGGAGCAGCTGACTCAAGCCATGAAAACAGTTCAAGGCTTCATAGATGAGAGAAACAAGATAGCAACCACCTCTCTTCAAACAGCCATCAAGCAACAGGCTGAGGCCTTGAAAGCCATTCAGAAAGAAATGACAGAATCAAATGATCAAGCTCTGCTGAAACTCCGTCAGGAGTCAGCCGCTCAGTTGAAGAAATCTAGAGCCGATCGGGAGAAAGACCGGGAAAACTACATCAGAACTTGGTCAGTGATTTTGATGACACAGTTACCCAGATCAAAGATTCTGTGCACAATCTGGAGCAGGACGTAAAAGCTATCCGCACCTCCCTGGCGAATATTGCTGATGCCAAAAAGGGGGAAGATATTGTGAAAGATGAACCTGATACGGATACAGCTGACGTCCAGATCCTCGAGGGACAGGCTCAGGAGGCAGGACCCTCCTCAGCAGCAGAGCCCTCAGCCGCAGAGATTCAGGGGGAACAGGCTCCGGAGGCAGGACCACCGACTCAGAAAGGTACATCTACTGAGGTCCTCCTTGATTTCCCACTACAAGCCACCCCCATCTCCTCTTCAGCTGTGCACATAGACGAAATCGCTCAATTCCTTGAAGAGCCAGCTGAAGAAGAAGAGTCTCAACAGCTGCCGCAGAGGTCGGGGAAGGAAATCGCTACTGAATCCACTACTCCTTCCTCCCCGATCAAGAAGTTTAAATCAAAAGCGGAGCAAGAGGCATTCGACCTCAGAATAGCCCAAGAGCTGCAAGACAAGCTGGACCAGGAGCGTCGCCTAGAGGAGGCACTGGAGCAAAAAAAAGCCTAAGGGCAAAGTCGTCGTGGGCAAAGGAAAGAGAAAGGTCATTAATACGGTCGAAGAGCAAAAGAGAAAGCCCAAGAAGAATTTGCTAAGGCTCTTCCGATCAAATCAAAGCTACCGCTCGTAGTATTCCCATATCTACTCTTACACCCGAGCAGATAGCGTAAGATCAAACGACCCGGGAGGCGACGCCGCAAGGACCGAGTCTCGGACGAGGAGACACTAGAGCAGCCCGCTCTCCGTGAGAAGAAAAGGATGGCCGATCCGGCAAGAATGAAAAGCCTATCCGATAAACCAAAGCCCGATCCGAGAAGGCGCATCCCGAGAGGATCTAAGTTCATCGGGGGCCCCTACATCAAGCAACAACCGATTCACATGTGGATAAGTGGGTGCCGGCTGATATGAATGAACATTCGGAGAGATTGAAAGAAACTTTTATCAAAGGTTACTACTTATGGCGCATTTACCCACTTGACGCCCGGCACCGATCAGCTCTTTGAGGAGTTGATTACGAGATTTAATGTTGAATTCGGTGAACGGCTGAAGCAAGTCATGGAATCACGAGAATGTAACCTTCCGTGCCCCACTTTCCGACGTATTCCACCGCCGAGACTTGCTAATGGACTCGCCGAGCACTAAGGACATAGAAAGAGAAGTGGAGGAAGCCGCCACGCCCGAGCCTCGCTCCCGTAAAGGCCGGATGATAACTTGGAGATCCAGGAGATTCGAGCTAGAGTGTATAAATACTATTACCTGGATCCTCCCGAGGAAAAAATCCACCGACTTCAAGAAGAAAACGCAGGTTCAAGAAGCAAAGAGCAAGTGATTTTCTCCCCATCTTTTGTAATAGCATAGGAACTCTGTAATTCTTGATATATATATCAGTTCCTCTGCTTGCTAGACAATTACTCATTGTCTTTCAGCCTTTGTCTTTCTGTTTACACAACTGATCACTAAGTGATCCGACACACACTCACATCGGTTCTCTCGATCTTGCCATGCTCTCGCCCTTGAAGTTCGTTTATGATTATCAGTTTTTTTCCTCGAAGTTTAAAGGGGGAAATTGTTGTCAGTAGGACAGTATCTTTGATAGATATTAGAGTATAGAAGTTTTGGCATCATCAATTAGGGGGAAATTGTTGGATATGAGTCAGTAGATTGATACTTAGCTGTTCTATGGTTAAAAGAAATTGGGGGAAATCATAGTAGTACTATGGAATTGAAGATCCCAAAACCGAGCCGATATCGGTAGATTAGTGTGTCGATAGGATTAGCCGATGTATAGGTTAGACTTGATGTAATGCTTATTATTTTTGTCTAAGTCCCGTACGGGGTAGTTGTTGAACCGATCTTCGCCGAAGATACTTTTCGTAACCCCACGTCATCGTGTAATCGCTTGCATTCTTCGTCGGCACTGATATCAAACTCGGTTTAAGATCCCGCATCACCGACCGGACCTCGGTAGAAGCATTCTCTACAAGCCGATGGTCATCGGTAGAAGAACCAAGGCAAGCAAGATACCTTCGCAATCGACCAACCGACTATCGAAGCTCACTTTATCGGGCCGACGACTCGCCCGAAGAAGACAGACTTTCAAGTACCGTATCCGATAGAAAGCGACCCAAAGACTAAAAGTCCCTTCAAATGTTCGCCAGAAGACATACGAGGTAGTTTGAACGGTCAACTCGACACTCACCAACTACAAACCTCGACCAATGAGAAGCCGACAACGCTTACCTACTCTACACAAGAAAGCTGCTCTCATGAACAGTGCATTAATCGCCCGCCGCAACAAAGTTGAATAGTGGCCGTTTTCTTTGGACGCTTGTGACACGTGGCATCGTCGTCTCCAACGGACATATGTCACAACTCACAACTATAAATAGAGAAGGTTTTGAAGATTTCGACAAGAGGAATATACGCGAAATCAAGGGAAATCATTCAAACTCACAACGCTCTAGAACCTTCAAGCTTATCCAGAGACGAACTAGTTTTCATAGAACACTTCTTGTAGTTCATCTCTCTAGAGCACTTTGATCCATATCTTCTCTAGACTAAGCTCATTGCTAGATTCATAGCTTAGATCCGAAGGAGTTCACATTTAGTGAATTGTTCTTGTTGTAAGAACTCCTTCTCTGTTGGAGAATATTCCCTCCCTTCTAAACTTAGGTTTGGATTGTAAAGTCGCTAAGGACTATAACTTAGAGGGAATTGTCCAAAGGCACAGCATCCCCTGCCGAGGCTTGCTCGAATAATCAACAAGTTCTCTCGCCTTGTTCGGGACCGTGGACGTAGGATCTTGCGTATCCGAACCACGTTAAATCGCTTGTGTTCATTTACTGTTTTATTGCATTGCATTCAACTGACTTGAAAATCATAAGTGTGCATAAAACGTATTTTATAAAGTGCACAGCTAAAAGATTTAACTTGCAAAAACGTGTTTTCAAAAGAGACGACTCCGGGCCTAACACTTATCCGCACTACAGTCTTCGACTGAGTTTCGTAATACTGACATCAGTCAGTAGAAGAGCTCGAAGCCGACTCACTTTGACCCCAATGGATCGAAGGCTTACTTGGCACTCGTTCATCGGTTGCAAACATCGGCTTCAGTGACCTTCACCGAGAAAAAAGAAACGAGCTCGTGTGTATTCACCCCCCCCCTCTACACCTGACTTTTCGTCTCCGGACCAACACATCAAAATTATAGAGTTAGGATTATTAGAGTACTGGTGCACAGAACATTATTAGTTATTCGAAAGCATAACACTTTTAGGCACTTCTTTCGTGTGTTTTATGCACAGTTTTCTTATGCACATCTTTCGTGTGTTTTATGCACATTATCGGTAATCTATATGCACTTTTGTTTTCTGCACATTGTTTATATGTTCTATGCACATTCATCTACAATTTGTATGCACATTCATTGACTTATACAAATATTTTCCCCAATGTCGAAAATCAGACTAGGGCTTTAAAATTTTCCCGCAAATCAACCAAAGCTCGCAGAACGAAATCCAAATCATGAATCAAAATAATGTCGAACACAAAGTGCACCAAGATTATTGTCGAAAATCATATTAAAGTTTCAAGAAATTTCCCCAAATCAATCAAAATTCAAAACTCCCAGATCTACAAAGAACGGATCTACAAAGATGTATGACGAATCTGTGCAGATCTAAGGTAACGAGAGATAGAAGAGAGGGAGGGAGCAAGAGCCATCGCCGACTTCCCCCAAAGAGGGTGCATTGGTCGTCGGAGGAAGGGGATTTTTCTGGCCGTCGGAGGAAGGGGAGGGAGCAAGAGCCATCGCCAAAAACTTCTTCGAGCGTCCCCTCGCTCGCGTCGCGTCGGCTATGGAAGGAGAATCGAGCAGCATCGATTTTCAGAGCGATTGAAGAGAAATGAGGCAAAAATGGCTGTCGAAGTAATGCACTCTTCTGAAAATGGCATCTCCCACCCCCCCGCCAATTTCTTTTCTACAACATTTGCCACATTTCTTCCATTTATGCCCTTAATAAGGCGAAAATTTGCAAAAAAATGGAAAAAGAAATGAGTTTATGAAATGATCTCAACCATCCATGGTTGTTAATCAATGGCCTATGAGTGTTCTTATTTCTCTATGTATGGGGTGTTCTCAATATAACCCTCCCCTATATATATATATATATATATATATATATATATATATATATATATATATAGAGGGGAGATCATATGAGAACACCCCTTAGAGTGAGAAATATGAACAATTTATAACCGTTTGATCAAGTAATTCGACGATCCAGATCATCCCATCACTTAAAATCCCGAAATGCACCTTTTAGGCAAAAAGTTTGCACTGAGGTTATTTTTGTAATCTTGCACAATCTATTATTTTTTATCTTCTTTCCTTTGCTGTAAACTTCATTTTCGGGAATTCTCTTTCATGTTTCAATATCATCAAGTCTCGTCCCAGATTTTACGAGAACAATCGTTAATTGTGCATAGTTTAACTAATTATCATTCTAGATCTTAGTATCGTCCCAGATTTTCCTTAATAATTTCATATTTTCGTTATTTATTGTGCATATTTTTCCTATTAATTGTGCATATTTTTCTTAATAATTGTGCATTTTTTTTTCATTAAATGTGTTCATATTTTTCCCAGTAATTGTACATTTTTTTCTCATTAATTGTGCATATTTTTATTAATAATTATGCATATTTTTATTAATAATTGTGCATATTTTTCCCATAAATGTGTTCATATTTTCTCCAGTAAACTTAACCATTGACTTCCAAATTCAACAAGCAAGAAACATTCGATTTCAATACGACAAAGAAAAACAATAAATTCACCAACGTGCAACAAACGTAATAGATTACCAGAAAATAGAACAAAATCAGAACGAAGATGAACAGTTGTAGACGAAATAAAGGTTCATAATTTACTTAGAAAATGTGCATAATGATATTCAAAATTGTGCAGAAAAATACAACATTATGTCCTTACATATCAGTTTCCAGAACCACCGATTAAATGAGTATTATCATCGTTTGGGGCTATGAAGCAAAATACAACATTGTGTCCTCAAATACCAATTTCCAAAACCATCAATTAAATGAGCATATCACCAGTTGGGGCACAGCACAAATACGGCATTGCCTCCCCACATATCAGTTTCTAAAACCATCGAAAACATCATCGTTTAGGGCTAGGACGCAGAACGAAGATGAAGACCTACCGCAGAACGAAGATGAAGAGTTGTAGACGCACCAGATTTGATTATGAAGAGTTTTAAAAGAATCACAGAGTAGATTTTGCGCACCAGATCTGATTCTTGTTTGTGAAAAATTTTGATTCTCATTTGTGAAAAAACTAGATCTGATTCTCGTTTGTGAAAAATTTCTGCAGAACGAAGATGAAGGGTTGTAAAGAGATAAAACCAGATCTGATTCTCGTTTGTGAAAAATTTCTGCAGAACGAAGATGAAGGGTTGTAAAGAGATAAAACCAGATCTGATTCTCGTTTGTGATTTATAGACGGGTTTAGGTTTTTATTTTATGCAATTGTCTATTATACCCTTTGTGCAAATTTTAACAACTATATGGTGCATTTCGGCCGAAAAAAAATAAAATCAAATCTCATCCATTAATTAACA
Source organism: Lavandula angustifolia (assembly GCA_028984105.1). Classification (NCBI taxonomy): domain Eukaryota; kingdom Viridiplantae; phylum Streptophyta; class Magnoliopsida; order Lamiales; family Lamiaceae; genus Lavandula; species Lavandula angustifolia. The sequence continues at coordinate 6,397,259 of CM054818.1, read as the reverse complement.
TAATCTAAAGGCCTATAATTGTTCTTATTTCTCACTCTAAGGGGTGTTCTTATTTGAACCACCCCCTATATATATATATATATATATAGGGATGAGATCTTTTGAGAACACTAGCTTATTGAGAGAAATAAGAACATTATCCAACCATCCATTTATTAGATGTGTGGCCAAGATCTTAGGAGAATTTTTTAAATTTCTAGTTCCTTTTTTAAATCATTAAGGTCATAGTTGTCTTTTTATCTTTTATGTTGTTGAATCTTTTTAAAAATGAATTATTTTCATTAATGAATGTTGTTGAAGAGAGAGAGAACCTCACGCTATTTTCTTCATTCTTCTTCACTCGAAAAATCGTTGTCTTCATCGTGGGGATTTGATCATAATTCATTTTCGAGTTGCTAGATATCGCCAAGGAAGGAAAATACCACATCGAATGGGTAACTTTTGGTTTGATGTTTCTCTTTTTTTGATTTCGCTTTTGGATGAGAAAGTTGTAGTCACACAAGGCTTCGAGTTTAATTCATTGATTTTTCTGTTTGTAGCACTCGGAGATTAAATTCTGGGCGATTTATCCGACATGGGTAGTTAATTGTTGAAATCAATTTTGGGCGATTCATCCTAATATAGTTTTTTTTTTCCGATTATTGATAGGGCATATGAAGATGATGTACCCCAAGCCTCTAATTTGATAATTTTGTTGATTTTCGTTCGATTAGCTTTTGAAGTTTTGAGATCCAACGAAAGTGTTATATGTTGTCGATTTTTTTATTAATGTTAATATATGTGCATACATACAGGCGATAAATGTGCATAAAGTTCACTTTTCCATGTGCATAATGGTCGCCCAAGGCATCGATTTCATTCTTGTCAATAGTTGCCTTATTGATTTATGTTATTCGTGTTGTATTGATCGAGAATGACGATTCCAACTCTTTTGATTTCTATATTGTTATAACATGTTTTTTTGTAGCGATGGTAATAGTGTGAGGCAGCTTTGAGCTTCTCCTCAACGATTTTCGCTATTGTACCAGTTTGTTGAAGCTATGGTAGTTGATTTTCGTGCTTTAATCAACTCCAAAAATCCAAATACTCGATATTCACTGTTTGTGCATACAAAAACAGTAAATGTGCATAAGATTTTCATTGTGTGTGCATACAAAATACTCTAAATGTAGTCGTTTTTTCTTTTCGTGGTAGTCTCCAAATATTTGTAGATATGGAACGTTTAGTTATAATAGTTGCTTGTTTTATAGTGGATCTTGTCGAAACAATGATACTTGGTAATTTTCCAAACTCATCTTGTTATTTCGAATCAAATTATCTTCTTGCCGTCATCTGCAACCTAAATTTGGATGATGGTGTAATATTTTACAAAATCTATGCTGGTATTGGTGGTTTTTTATATGCATTTGAGCACTTCCAGTGTTTTCGATCTTGTTAAAAAAAAACAGGATGTATTATGTTTTCTATGTGGTAGTCGGTAATACTATAAATGTGCATAATACATTCCTTAAATGTGCAGAGCAAATACTATAAATGTGCATAATACATTCCTTAAATGTGCATAACAAATTCGGACCATCTAAATACAAAATAACATAGGAACCATGTGCATTTAATATATATTAATGAATTTATAAGGGCTGCTACTACGGCCTTAATTAAAAATAACATAGGATCCACCTTCACAAGTTTGGAATATAAGAACATCAACCAAGTAATATTTTCTCCACGTCTATATTTCTTCATCGGATCACCTTCTCATAGTATTCTCCTGCAACTTCAACCATCTGCTCACTTATCCGGTGATGAGGCCATGTCAGAGTGCAGTGCAGTATCTGAGCATTAGGATTGCAATTTGTTTCTTTGAATATTTTGTTATGCCACACCGCCAAGTCCCTACACATAAGAAACAATTAGTGTGAAGATAAATGTTATGAAATGTGCAGAGAATTCTACCTAATTTTACCTAAGTTCTTTCTGTTTCAGTTTGTTTTCCACTTTCTTCAACCAAATTCTTAATAATATTCATGCATTCATTCACTTTGTTTCTTTCACCTTCTGCAACTTGCTCAGCATTTCCATTTTTATTATCATTAAGATAATCATCAATCTACCATTTGCGCAAAATAAGAAACACTCAATGTGCAAAAAAATATAATGAAATGTGCAGATAAATTAATGAAATATGCAGCAAAATGTACTAAAAATTACCTCGAAATTGTCTATTGCCTGATTATAGAGCTTATCATCACAAACTTGAAGTGCGTGAACCACACCCTTATGAATGTAACAAACATCCAAACAATGTCATAAATTCAGAGTCTAAAATATCAAACTCATACCTTCGATTCAAGAAATAACAAGCTTTAAATACGATTCTTCACAACTAATTGAAGTCACATACCTTGCATTCACAAAATAGCTTTGAAACTTTGAATCGAATCAAACCATGTACACATAAAAACTTCACATTGTGCTGATAACAAAATTTGTAGAATTCAGATTCAATTTAAGCACATTCAAAAATGTGCATACTCCACCTCATGGATGTGCATACTTAAATCACACCTTGTGCAGATAACAAATTTACATTTCCCAGAATACATAATTCGAATTATGCAAATGCACATTCAAATTCAAATTTCCAGAAACTGCAGAATCAACAAAATTCAATACGTTTTCAGAACAAAAAAGCCCTAGGTGTCTGTTTTCTGATTAAGCAATTTTCAATTCGATTTCTAAGTCTACTGCGCAAATCCGTGAAATAAGAACAAATCCGTGCAATTTATCAATTCGATTTCAAAGTTTATTAATTCGCGGCACATACCTTTTCAGAACACACTGCCTCCGAAAACTTCTTCGAACTGAGAACACCTTCGAAACTGCTTCAAGCGTCGCCTCTGAAAGCTTTGACAAGCGTTGGCTCCGAAACGTTTTTCCCGCGTCGACAACGAAACGTTTTTCAGGCGTCTCCTCCGAATCCTGCTTCACGCGGCGCATCCGAAATCTCCATTTTTGAGCGGCACATCCCAAACGTTGTTTAGGAACGATAATGGATGGTAAAAAACCCTAGCCCCTTTTCACTCTTTACCAAATGAATAATAAGAACAAATACTACTCATTTTACCCTTAATGAGAATTTTTGGTTTAAAAAAATACTAAATGAAATACATTTTCAATTCAATCTACACCATCTATGAGTCAAGATCAAGGGTAGTAATTTGTTCTTATTTCTCTATATAAGGGGTGTTCTCAATATAACCCTCCCCTATATATATCAGAAAAGCTTAGCTAAAACATGACTCATCAAACTTTCTCAAATTTAAGAGTGTTGTCTTTCTACGATTTTATGATATTTGAAGCATAACCAAAAACTGTAATATTTGATAATGTCATTAAACACAGTTCGAAATTTATCATTTAATAATGTACTCCAGTTCGGTTACTTCGGTACATGTATACACTGTAATTATCACGTGATATAAATATATGAATGGAATCAAATAAATTTTTTCTTTCTGGTGAATTAAATAGGTTCCGATCTCAATAAATATGTGAATATATGGGCTACATTTAATGAAAAGGCCGTTTTAACTTTATGACTATCAACATCTTTAAATGTACTGTAAAATGCAATATATTTAAAATTTGTGAGATTCTCTATTCTTTATTTTTCTATTCCATATTCCATTAATATAATAAGCAACTTTTTAAATTATACAAGAATTATTTTAGGTAAAAAAATACGATCACCTTTCCATTAGTGGAAGATGAAATGAGATATATGCTGGAAAAATCGGTAATAGGTTTGGAAAATTCGGTAATAGGTTTGGAAAAATCGGTAATAGTATATATATTTATTTACATATATATATATTCAGCCCGTTTAATCGTCTTTTCGAGCCTCGATATTTATCCGATTTATGAATTGAGATATATGATGTCGATCTACGTTTCGAGTAGATAATTATAGTGTGCTTAATTTCTCGATTCCGATTTTCGGTGAGTGAGAAATAGGTGCGCGAAATTGGTGCACGAGAAGTGGGAGTTAAAGTGTTAATCGTTGGGCTTTGTTCGTCAGGCCGACTTAATGGGCTTGAACGAATTTGGACCTAATCTATATCATATTTTGATATAAGATAATATATATATATATATATATATATATATATATATATGTTTACGTTGCATAAGAATTTGAAGTGTTTCAAATTCTAGTTGTATCCCACTTGATGGCTTCCTAATGATAAGTAACCGGTGGTGTTTTGAATGCCATCGTCAAGTCATGGCTCTCTCATGAGTGGATGTACACCTATAAATAGGAGCTTGTAGAGTTCATTTGATACATAAGCATTTTTCATACATTTCATATTAGTTAAGTTCATCTAGCTCAAGTCCTTGCCTTCCGTCTAGTTCGTCGGAGCACGAAGATCTTGCGGTGCTACAATTCTCGAGACGTCGTCGTTTTATCTTTGGGGACGATACGTCGTAAACCGAAAGCACTACCGGGGCGTATTTCATCTTACGGATAGAGGCTATCCTCGACTCGACGAAGTTTTCTTTTAGACATTTTCGTTTGTTTCTTTTTCCGACTTAACAGTTTACTTTGTAATAGCAGCTTGTATTCAACAATATATATATATATATATATATATATATATATATATATATATGTTGGTCCGGAGACGATAGTCAGGTGTAGAGGGGGGGGTGAATACACCTGATCACAGTTTCTTTTCTCAAACGCGAAGGACATCTGAGCTATAGGTTGCAACTGATTAATAGTGCCAAATAGTAACCTTCGATCGCGGGTCAGAAGTGTGCCAACTACTGAGCTCTCCTACTGACTTTTGTCAGTACTTTGAAACTCAGTAGCAAACGTTGTGCGGATAAGAGTGTGGGGCCCGAAGATTCGTCTCAGTTTGAAAACGTGTTTTCGCAAGATAAAGTATTTTGGCTAGTGCGCTTTGAAAATACGTTTTTATGCAAAGTTATGATTTTGTAATCAGTTTATAAGCAATGCAATAAAACAGTAAATAACACAAGCAATTTTTAACGTGGTTAGGATACGCAAGATCCTACGTCCACGGTCCTGCTGAACAGGAGGTCTTGTTGATTTATCTAAGCAAGCCTCAGCAAGAAGGAATCTGTCCTATTTGGACGGCACCCTTCTAAGTTATAGTCCTTAGCAACTTTACAATTCAAACCTAAGTTTGAAGAGGAGGGGATAATCTCCAACTAGGAAGGAGTTCTTACAATAAGAACAATCACTAAAAGTGAACTCCTTCGAATTTCTAAGCTATAGATTTGGCAATGAGCTTAGCTAGAGAAGAGGGATCTAAAGAACTCTAGAGAGAAGAACTAATGATTTTCTATTGGGCAAGTTCTTCGCTGGATTGATCTTGAATGCGCTAGAGTCGTTTGAAAGCTTGAGCATTTTTCCCTTGATATCCCGTGCGTGAAGCTTGGATTTCTTCTCTATTTATAGTTGTGACCTAGGCATATGTCCGTTGGAGACAACGATGCCACGTGTCACAAGCTTCCAAAGAAAACGGCCATAAATTCGAATTGTTGCAGCAGAGTTGTTGGACATTGTACATGAGAGCAACTTTAGTTGGTCAGAGCAGATATGCTTTGGCGGCTTCTCATTGGTCGAGGTTTGTGGTAGGTGAGATGTGTCAGACATCGGAGTTGCCTCTCCCTAATCCTTGTATAGTCTTCTGCTGACTTTCGAAAAGACTTGAACAACTGGGTCGTTTCCTGTAGGATACAGTTAACTTTAAGCAGTCTTTGTCTTCTTCGTCTGAGTCGGCTGACAAGAGATATTCTCTTGAGTATAGTCAGCTGATGACTGCGAAGGTACTGAGCTTACATAGAGTTCTTCTGCTGATATCTGTCAGCTGATGAGATGTCTTCTACTGAGGCAAAGATCAGCTGATGACTTAAGAACGCAAGCAATTACACTGATGACGCGGGGTTCTGGAAAGTAACTTCGACAGAAGATCAATCCAACATTTTACCCCGTTCAGGACATAGACAGAAGGATAAACAAAATAAAAACAGTCTAGTCTATACATCATCTAATCCTATCGACACTACACTACTGATACCAGTTGGGTTTTGGGATCTTCAATTCCATAGTACTACTACGATTTCCCCCAATATTATTTTAACCCATTATTTTAACCCATTAACTGCTGAGTATCTCCTACTAACTCATAACCCAACAATTTCCCCCTAATTGATGATGCCAAAACCTTTAGATGATACAACACAATTCCCCCTAAGACTTCAGTAAAACTGAATCAGTTAACTCATGACGTCAGCAATGAGAGATAGGCAAAATCAGAGAAACGGTTATGTGTGAGTGTGTGTCAGATCATTTCAGTGATCAGTTGTGATAACACAAACAAAAATAAGGGCCGTAAGACAATGAGTAATTGTCTGGCTAGAAATAGGAACTGATATATATGAGCAAGTACATTACAAGGTTCCTATCTCTATAGAAAAGAAGGAAAGAATCAGAAGACTATTGTTGACGTCTGAACTTCTTGGTTCTGCTCCGGAAATCTGCAGACCTATCAGCTGGAGGGTCTAAACTATAGTATTTATAGATCCTTGCGCGCAGAGTTTGGATTTCCTCGAGATCATTAGGTAGATCAGAACTAAGGTCATGGTGATAAGTTGCTGCTTTGATCTCGTCTTCGATCTCCTTCGTACATAATACGCCACGAGTCGTCCTTGGAGGAGGGATGCGTCTGAATGCAGGGGCTCTGAGAGGTAGCTTCTCCTTCTCTAGGATCAGCAGAATTTGAGCTCTGAGTCGGGCATTATACTGATGAATAAATTTGTTGAACAGTTGATCAGCCGGGATCCCAGAAGGATAGAAACCCCATACATAGTATCCCTTGATGAATTTCTCCTTCAGTTCCTCCCATTGCTCGTTTAGCTCCAAAGGTACCCATTTGTCTACATGAGGAAAAGGGGTTTTCTTCAGATAAGTTCCTTTGGGAGCGCCTCTCCTGTAGAACTTGGATGACCTTGGAATTTGTCTCTTCCAATCTACGACTAGTTCACTGGCCATCTTGTCAGTCATCTCTATGATCTTGGCCAGATCTTCCAATCTCTTCTTTTCTCTGAGGGCTGCTGATCTAGTGTCTCCTCTCCGGAGATTCAGTCCTTTCAGCGTAGCTTCCCAGGTGGCTCTGTGTTGGTCCCGAGTGTACGGTCAGGTGTAGAGGGGGGGGGTGAATACACCTGACTCCGATTTTCTCAACTTCGAACACGAACAGTCCTGTTCAGGAAAGTGCCGTACTGAAATAATTCAGTAGACCAAATAGTTGTTCTGAATCGTGTGTGGCAAAGAGTCTGAATCTATTGAGATCTGCTAGCTGACTAAGTCAGAATTCAGTATCAAACAGGTAGAGTTCAGCGGTGCGGAAAAGTGTAGGCCCAAATCAGTTGAGAGGAAAAACCGTTTTAGCAAGTCTCAGTTCAGCAAATAAACAGTTCAGTAAGCTGAGATAGTTGTATGATTTTAAAGTAGGTTTTCAGTATGAACAGTAAAATCAATGCAACAGTAATCAGAAAGCAATAACAAGACACAGATTTTTAAAGTGGTTCGGATATCAATCGATCCTACGTCCACTGTCCCGAAAAGTTCAGGAGGCTATTTATTATACTGAGTTAGTCTCAATCGGCTTGTGCACGTGGACAAAGCCGTGGCTTGGGGATTATATCGAGCAAGTCCCGGTTTACAAAGGCATCAAACTAAAGTGTTTGACAAACTTCTCCAACTATGAAGGAGTCCTTTTACAATAAGGATTGGGTTCAAATATGAACTCCTTCGTCTAAGCTATAAGTATGTTCTGTTGAGCTTAGGGTTAGAGGGATAGGGAATGAGAGAGTGGGAATGAGAGAGTGGCTTCTAGATCGACGAACAGCTGAAATAAGCTTTAGGTTCGTGTATCGTCGATTTGGATACTAGAGGCTCTTCTAACAGTTTAGCTTGGTTCCCTATGAGCTAAGAAGGTAGTCTTTCACCAGAGATAGATCTTCAAATTCTTGCGGAAGACTTAGGGTTTTCTGGTTCTAGCTCGTTTGAATGCTTGTGTTTGTTTTCGTCGTTAAGCTTATGCGCATTCATCTCTCTCTCTTGTGCCCTTTTTCAAGGCTTGAAATGTCCCTCTATTTATAGAGCAGAGATTGGAAAAGATCCGTTGGAGACGATCTTCCTTTCTCTCTCTTTTGGTAGCTAACGGCTCTTTTTGAAGAATGTAACAGTGTCCTTTCCCTCCTTTTCTGGAAATATGTTGACTTGCAGCTTTAGTAGGTAGAGACACGTGTATGCTTGTTATTTGTCGAGGATTATGGAGTGGTTGAGACGGAACAGACTTCGAGGCATACTGAAGCTGACTTCTCTTTTCCTCGTACTTGACAATACTGATTGTATATTCAAAAAGTGTCTGACAGTTCAGAAGACTGTCTGCCGTTGCTGAGTCTGATCTTCATTCAGTAGAGAGATAGCTGAGGGTACTCTGCGATGGTCGGCTCCGAGTTCGGTGAACTACTCTGCGTTCGAGTTCGCTCTACCGACTCCTTCGGATATCTTGCTCTCGCGAGTCCAAGAAATACCGAGTCTTCTACTTACGGTGCCGAGGCCGATAAGCTACCGACCGCCTTAACCGGAGCAGAGTGTCTACTGAGTTTGAAACCTCAGAGACAAAACAATTACACGGGAATGGTTCATCAATTAAGATAGGGTTTTGGGATCTTCAAATCTTCAGATAGGTACAGAGCACGAGGATATTGAGCTTACAGTCAGTGCTGAAGACAGAATCATTTCCCACTAAGTATAACAGTGCTGAGGATAAAATCATCACCCAATAATTTCCCCCTATTTGATGATGCCAAAACCTATCATCTATGCTAACACTAAACTATCAGAAACAGAGCTCCTTACATTATTACAAGTAGGATCAGTGGAGTTTGTTCTTCAAGTTCTAGTCTACTGAGGGGAGCAGGGCAAAACAATTTCCCTCTATCTAAACAATTCCCCCGAAACACAACAACTAGACTATCAGATCTAGAGACGCAATAAGTTGACAAGTAAGATAAAGTGAGTGTGTGAGTCAGCAATCACTTCAGTGATTCTGAGTGTTTAAGCATAAAACAAACACGGCTGTTTAGACAATAAGATATTGTCTGAGCCAAAAGAGAATGTATATATAAGATATGAAAGTTCAGTACATTACATCTCTTTCTAAGCTAGGAAGATAAAGAAATCTAATACTAAGAACGCTTGTATTGCTTGATCCTGTCCATAAAGTTTTGCGATTCTGACTTAGGCAGGGGCAAGCCATACATTCTGTATGAGTTCTTCCTCAGCTTCAGGTATTCAGCGAGGTCTGCTGGCTCATCTTCTTCAAGTCCTCTGTTCGCGGCAGCATTCTTCACTTCTTTTTCTATTACTCCATGATGGACTGAGTCATCATTTCTTCTTGGCGGAGGTATGATTCTGGGCTCAGGAACACTGACTTCTATACCTTCAGACACGGCTTTATGCAAGTATACGTATAGATCCGGTTCTGTTATCATCATCCATTACGTAAGCATCAGTCTTAGCCTTGTCTGGCCAGAACCTCCAGAAATAATTGCGCTTGATAAACTCTATCTTTGCGGATTCCCATCTCCGAGTAAACCGAGCGGGCATCCAATCGTCCGTCCTTGGCCGGCTATGCGATTTCGAGATCAGTCGGCTTCCTGAACCTTCTGTATCGATAAGGAATATCAGCTTTTGAAGGTACTCTCAGCCTGGCCTCTTGTTTAGTACGAATTCTCAGTGCCTCAAGGTCTGCCATATGTATTCTCTATCTGGCAGCTTCTATCTGTCTGGCTTCCTCTCCTCTGTAGAGATACCTATCCATCTGAGCGAAAATGGCTTCGATCTCAGCATCTTGTTCTTTGGATCTCATATAGGAAGGTTGGTGAGGAGAGTCTTCTGAGTCAGCGGGGTACTTGGATTTCTCTTTGGATGTACCCTGCTTCTCAGTATTCTTCTGCTGTTGCTCCTTTTCCTTTTCTCTATCTTCATCATCATGAATCTTGAGGTTCCTTGGAGGCAACCTAGCAGTTTTCTTTCCGCCTCGAGCTGGTGCCTTAGTTTTGCCTTGAGAGGTCTTTGCTTTAGGCTTGTTGGCAGCCTCAGCTTTGGCTATCTCCCTAGAAAGCTTCTCGTCAGCTGCTATCTGAGCCTCCTCTTCAGCAGAAATGTATCTCTTTAATTTCTTTGCTTTGGAGGGGGTCGGGAGTTCCAAGTACTTTCTTCCCTTTGCCTGGAACAGGTGGTGGTAGAGGGGCTTCTTCCTCTTCCGAATCATCATGTTCGGCATACTCGGCAACCTCCTTAACAATATCGGTAGGAGTGCGGGTTGCGTGAGTAGCTGTTCCAGAGCCACTTGGGCCGGTCTCTGCTGTGCTCGCAGCGGAGACACCCTGGGTCTCTTCAGTTGGTCCAGTAGCAACAATAGTCTGAACTTCGCTTGCGTCTGCTACTGACCTGGTTTTCTTGGCGGGCTTCAGTAGAGCTTCCCCCTTAGTGAATTTGGTTGTGGGTTTAGTCAGGGTCAGCTTGGGGGTTGACTTATCCCCTTTTTCACTGTCTTTCTTTTCTTCCCTTTTATCCTTTCCTTCCCCCTTTTTGGCATCATCAATTATTACCGGAGTCGGAGTGGATACCTTTAGGTCTAGGCTTTTGTAAGAGGTTGACAGAGAGTCGAGTTTGTCTTTGATTGTTGTCAGGGCCTCATGAAGCTCATTCCTCTCAGAAACAAGATCTTCACTGTATTTCTTGTGGGAGAGTTCAGCTGCAGCCTTAAATTCCGTCAGCTTCTCAGACACCTTATCCTCCAGAGCTTGTTGAATATTGTTGAGTCTGAGGTCAGTGGCCTGGGATAGGTTTGAGACTGATTCAGTATGAGTGGACTGAGAGGCCTTGAATTCTTCAAGCAGTTTGGCCTGTCCCTCCTGAATCACTCTGAGCTGATCTTCAAAGTCCAGTCTCTGCTTTGCCAGCGCATTTGAGACAATGGAAGAGACATCAAGGGTAGCTGAGTCGGATAGAGAGGTTTTCAGCCCCTGAAGCTCAGCGCTAGTGGCTTCAGCAGTTGTCTTCCATACTTTATGGACAGCTTTGGCTAGAGCTCTGTTCTGAGCTCCTTGGCTTTTCAGTGCCTTGGCCATGGACTTTGAGCGTCGGCCTTGGGGCTGGGTGCTACTTCAAACTGAGGTGTTAGCAAGAGCTGAGCAGGCTCTGCAGACGTTGAAGTACCAGCCCCCGACTTCACAGGCCCAAGGATACTGAGCGGTAGATCAGAAGTTTCAGCGGTTGTATCCTTGTCTGGGGTACTCCCTCATCGAGCTTCCCGTGGGCCGAATCATGGGGGTGGGTCCTAACCGTCGTGGTCAGACCCATCTGAGGGGGCTGAGCCTGAAGTCTGCTGCCTATCGTTCAGCAAGGCCAGCATCGCGGCCCTCAGATCATCGAAGTTACCTAGGTCGGCGGGCCCGGGTAGCCTATCTGTTCGCCTTAGGTGCTGCTCCTCCCGATGTAATTGGTCACGGGAGTAGTGAAGGATGAGGCGAAGCTGTGGGTGCCACTCCTGGAACCTTAGGAGCATGTGGAGCCTGGCCTGTCTAGCAATTAACACCAAGTCTTGGTGGCCAGCGATCTCCGGTATTTGGTCAGCTATCTCTCGGAATACTTGAGATCTGAACGCTGAGGCTTCCATTCCGATTGATTCTTGCTCAGACGCCGTTTCTGAGTCGTCAAGATCTATGGTGGACGTACGTTTTTTCGGCCAGATGGCAAAGTGCTGAGTGGTGGAATATCGAGCGGGCTTTCCATAGTTTGTATATCAGCACTCGGCTAGGTTCAGCTGGAACCCCTTGATCCACTTCTTGAGTCTTTCAGTGGAGACGACCTTCTCCACCGAATGAGTCTCCTCGGAGGACTCTGACTCATCTATTAGCTGCATAGGCTGAGTAGGCTATTCAGCAACCTCGGATTCAGTAGGGACATCAGCGATGGCTTTCTTCAGACGTTTAGCCGATGTCTTAGAAATTTTCGCTAGAGGATACCTCTTCTTGGTAGGCGTGGTTTCTTTGAGCGACGGTCTCGAACCGATTTGCGAAGAGCAAATTACATTGTGGAACATGATCTTCTTTACATTAAAGTATACCTTGTCCTCAAAGGTGATCTGGTCATCTCCACAGATATCTTGTATCATGATGGACAGGTTCAGTCCATATAGCAGCTTGCCTTTTACTGTCAGGTTGCACGTTGCCTTATCAAATTTGGCAGCTTGAACCATGAACTCTCGAAGAAAGAACTCCGTCTAGTTGATTTTTGCTTTGTCATATATTGCCATCATGAGCTGGATCTTGGGTCTCAATACTTGATCGAATGAACCCACTTGGCTTGTCAGTAGCTGCGTGACTATATAAGCTAGTGCACGGAACTGGGGCAGCATACTGTTCTTTGGGAAGGCCGCTCTGAATGTGGTAGGCTTTCCGCAGAATATAGATAGATAGTCGTCTATCCTGTCATCGTTGTAGCCAACATTGCTAACTCCTTCAGCAGGCAAAGCGAAGCTTCTCCTCAGTGCTTCTTTAATTGAGATCCGCTTCAGTTGCATAGAGGCATCGCCTATGGAGTAGACGGCAAAACGTCCAATGATGTCTCCAGATATCGAATCTGAATTGAGGTATATCTGAGACACCTATCGAGGAAGGAAGAAGGTAGGCTTCCTTGAGAGGAACTGCTCCAAACCAGACGCTCTCAGATACGAGAAAATCTCGTCCATGAAGTCAAGGTCGCAGGCGTCAAACTCCATGACTGGTTCGCACCAGACACGGTCTTTGTCTAAGATTTCCTGCATGTTCCCTAGGGAGACGAGAGAAAGATTTGCCATTTTATCTGTCACAAGAAAAATTATCAGTATCGTTTGTTCATAAAACAGTTAGTATAGCGATACTGAAAAGAGATAATAAAGTATAGTAACAGATTTAATAATCATACCGATAAAATTCTGAGAATAGAGAGGATAAGAAGGAAGTAAAGGATTGCTAGAGATCTCAGAATTTTCGGAGCAAAGGAATTGAAGATATACTAATGGCGGTTTCTAAGATATGATCGAAAATATATATCTAACGTGAAGGTGAACAGTTTTCGATCAAAGGCCAAATTTAAATCTGCTTTATGATATGGACGCTTAAGATTGGATATTATAAAGAAGGTAATGATCACAGTAGCCGCCTAAGTCAATGCCAGTTGTAATTTGCCTAAGTAGTAACTATGAGAGGACATGCATTAAATGCGTGGCGAAATTCAAAGATACTTATGCATAGAATGTCGTGCATTAAATGAGATTCGTTTTCATTAAATGACAAACTTTAAGATAATTAATACCATGCTTGAATCTGAATTATAAGTGCGAATCTTGTTCTATTAGTTACTACCGAGTAGAGATACGCAAACCTGTCAACCGAACATAGTAGTCGGTGATACCTCATGTAGATGGTTGCGATTCTCTACGTGCGATTATACTCGATGCGAGAGTGAACATTCCCCCCTTCCGAAATGGTCCTCTCTTGAAGACTCTTCTTGACCGGGGTCGGTAGGGTCCAAAGCAGACCTAGCTCTACAAAAAGTTCTTTGAATCGGATTCGGCCTAGAGGCTTGGTCGAATATCGGCCCTTTGTTTGTCGGTATGGATCTTTTCCATCCCGATATCCTTCTTTTCGACATGGTCACGAATGAAGTGATGCCTAATGTCCACGTGCTTTCATCTCGTGTGAAGTACAGGGTTCTGAGTGATTGCAATAGCACTGGTACTGTCGCGAGAATATCGGCACTTCATTCCGAATGACGTCATAGTCTCTTAGGCTGCTTTGTCTCGGCCAAAGGATTTGGGCGCAACAACTTCCGGCGGCCCATGTATTCGGCTTCGGTAGTTGACGTGGCTACCGACAAGTTCCCCGAAGTTGATTTTCGGTCAATTCTACATCCCGCATAGTCAGCATCAGAATAGCCGGTTAGTTCAATATTATCATCACCGGATACCATAAACCTATGTCGGGTGTGCCTCTGAGGTAGCGGAGAATCTTCTTTGCTGAGTCCATGTGGCTTTGCTTAGGATTCGCCTGAAATCGAGCGCAGACACCTACAGTATAAGTCATGTCAGGACGAGTAGCTGTTAGATATAATAAGGAACCAATTATTGCACGAAATTCAGTTTGGTCTACTGATACTCCCTCTTTATCAAGATCGATTTTCATATTCGTGTTCATCGGGATCTTGAGAGGTTTGCCGGATGTGCAACCGAATCTTTTGATGAGGTCTCGAGTGTATTTGCCTTGGTTAATGAACGTTCCCTTTTCAGATTGTTTGACTTGAAAGCCAAGGAAATAGTTCATTTCACCCATCATTGACATCTCGAACTTGTCCTTCATCATTTTCTCAAACTGCTGACACATGACGATGTTCTTCGATCCGAAGATAATGTCATCTACATAGATCTGCACGAGTAATAAGTCGTCTTCCAGTCGAATGCTGAACAGCGTGCGATCTACTGTGCCTTTCTGAAGAAGAAACCTTTCTGAAGAACAAACTCTGAAAGGGTATCGTACTGAGATCTGCTAGCTGACTGAGTCAGAATCCAGTATCAAACAGGTAGAGTTCAACGGTGCGGAAAAGTGTCGGCCCAAATTAGTTGAGTGGAAAAACCGTTTTAGCGAGTCTCAGTTCAGCAAATAAACAGTTCATTATGCTGAGACAGTTGTATGATTTTAAAGTAGGTTTTCAGTATGAACAGTAAAATCAATGCAACAAGGCATCAAACTAAAGTGTTTGACAAACTTCTCCAACTATGAAGGAGTCCTTTTACAATAAGGATTAGGTTCAAATATGAACTCCTTCGTCTAAGCTATAAGTATGTTCTGTTGAGCTTAGGGTTAGAGGGATAGGGAATGAGAGAGTGGGAATGAGAGAGTGGCTTCTAGATCGACGAACAGCTGAAATAAGCTTTAGGTTCTTGTATCGTTGATTTGGATACTAGAGGCTCTTCTAACAGTTTAGCTTGGTTCCCTATGAGCTAAGAAGGTAGTCTTTCACCGGAGATAGATCTTCAAATTCTTGCGGAAGACTTAGGGTTTTCTGGTTCTAGCTCGTTTGAATGCTTGTGTTTGTTTTCGTCGTTAAGCTTATGCGCATTCATCTCTCTCTCTTGTGCCCTTTTTCAAGGCTTGAAATGTCCCTCTATTTATAGAGCAGAGATTGGAAAAGATCCGTTGGAGACGATCTTCCTTTCTCTCTCTTTTGGTAGCTAACGGCTCTTTTTGAAGAATGTAACAGTGTCATTTCCCTCCTTTTCTGGAAATATGTTGACTTGCAGCTTTAGTAGGTAGAGACACGTGTATGCTTGTCATTTGTCGAGGATTATGGAGTGGTTGAGACGGAACAGGACTTCGAGGCATACCGAAGCCGACTTCTCTTTTCCTCGTACTTGACAATGCCGATTGTATATTCAAAAAGTGTCGACGGTTCGAAAGACCTGCTGCCGTTGCTGGAGTCCGATCTTCATTCGGTAGAGAGATAGGCGAGGGTACTCTACCGATGGTCGGCCTCGAGTTTAGTGAACTACTCTCGCCGAGTTCGGTTCTACCGACTCCTTCGATATCTTGCTCTGCCGAGTCCAAGTAACTGCGAGTCTTCTACTTCTGGTGCTGAGGCTGATAAGCTATTGACCGCCTTAACCAGAGCAGAGTGTCTACAGAGTCTGAAACCTCAGAGACAAAATAATTACACGGGAATGGTTCATCAATCAAGATAGGGTCTTGGGATCTTCAAATCTTTAGATTGGTACAGAGCACGAGGCTACTGAGCTTACGGTCAGTGTTGAAGACAGAATCATTTCCCACTAAGTATAACAGTGCTGAGGATAAAATCATCACCCAACACTCTGTCCTCTACCTCTTGCTCTGGAGTGAGTGTAGGAATATCAGTACTCTGAGCTAAGGGTAGGACTTCAGTGGCAGAAGCTTCAGCCAGCTCCTCCTGAGCTTTTCTCTTCTCTTCATCCAGGAGCTTCTTGGCTTTGCTTTTGGCAATTCTCCCAATAGGCTTCTTGGGCTTCTTTGCCTTCTTAGCTTCTTCTTCGATCTGTTGCTCATAATCGAGTTCATCTTGAAGTTTTTGAGCAACACATTGATCGAATGCCTCCTGCTCCGCCTTTGATTTGAATTTAGGCATCGGGGAAGATGGAGGAGTAGCTTCAGTGATAATCTCCTTCCCCGGCCTTTGCGGTGGCAGTGGCTCGTCCTCTTGGTCGACGAACTATACGATCTCCTCGACATGTTCAGCTGAGGCTTCAGCAGTTGGCTCAACCATAGTCGTTGGGATTTGCACGATTTGGGAAGGGGGTACTAAGCTGGTTCTAGCTTGAACAGCTGAACCTTCCCCCTTAGTTAATGCTTGGACTTCTGGTCCTCCTTCCGCCTGAGCCTGATCCGCCTCAGCTTTCTCTTCTTCCTCTACTCCTTCCCCCTTTTTGGCATCTTCAGCTAGGGAGAGGCGAGTGCGGATGGCAATTACCTCCTTCTCTAGATTGTAGCATATATTCTTAATGGAGGTGGCGGTTGTTTCGAAGTCTTTGATAGCGTCGCAGTAGTGCTCCCAGTCTTTCTCCTGGTCAGCACATATGTGTTTGATTTGTGTTGCGGACTCCTGTCTCAGTTGTAGGAGAGACTCATCATGAGATTCTGTCATCTCCTTCTGAATAAGCTTGAGGGCCTCTGCCTGTTGTTTTATAGTTGTTTGAAGGCAGGAGAAGGCCACTTTGTTGCGCTCGTCCATTGTGGCTTGGACTGCCACAAGACTCTGAGTCAGCTATTCAGAGAATAATTTATGCTGAGAGAGTAGGAGCTGCTGACTCTGAGCGGCTAAGTCCGCCTTCTGAGATGCGAGGGCGGTCTCGACTATCTCCTGAATATTGAGAGAAGAAGTAGGAGCTTCTGAGACCTTCACCTCTGCTGCAAGTCGATCAACTATCTCGTTCTGGGCCTTGGTCTATTGAGCCTGTTGGATATGAGTCAGTAGATTGATACTCAGCTGTTCTAGGGTTAAAAGAAATTGGGGGAAATCATAGTAGTACTATGGAATTGAAGATCCCAAAACCGAGCTGATATCAGTAGATTAGTGTGTCGATAGGATTAGCTGATGTATAGGTTAGACTTGATGTTATGTTTATTGTTTTTGTCTAAGTCCTGTACGGGGTAGTTGTTGAACTGATCTTCTGCTGAAGATACTTTTCAGAACCCCATGTCATCAGTGTAATCGCTTGCGTTCTTCGTCAGAAGCTGAATGCTAAACTCAGCTGGAGACAGCGCATCAGCTTACCCGATCTCAGTAGAAGACATTATCAGCTGATGGTCATCAGCGGAAGAACCTATGCAAGCACAATACCTTCGCAGTCGACCAACTGACTATCAGAAGCTCACTTCATCAGTCAGACGACTCAGCCGAAGAAGACAGAGACGTATTCAGTCTACTGTACCCGACAGAAAGCGACCCTGCACCTGAAGTCTTTTCGAATAGTTCGGCAGAAGACATACGAGGTTGTTTGAACGGTCAACTCTGACACTCTCACCAACTACAAACCTCGACCAATGAGAAGCCGACAACGCTTACCTACTCTACAGTAAAGCTGCTCTCATGAACAGTGCATTAACTGCCCTGCTGCAACTAGCTCGAATTTATGGCCGTTTTCTTTGGAGGCTTGTGACACGTGGCATCGTCGTCTCCAACGGACATATGCCACAACTCACAGCTATAAATAGAGAAGGATTTGAAGATTTCGAAAAAAGAGGAATATACGCGAAATCAAGGGAAAGCATTCAAGCTCACAACGCTCTAGAACCTTCAAGCTTATCCAGAGACGAACTAGTTTTTCATAGAACACTTCTTGTAGTTCATCTCTCTAGAGCTCGTTGATCCCTTTCTTCTCTAAACTAAGCTCATTGCTAGATTCATAGCTTAGATTCGAAGGAGTTCACATTTAGTGAATCGTTCTTGTTGTAAGAACTCCTTCTCAGTTGGAGAATATTCCCTCCCTTCTAAACTTAGGTTTGGATTGTAAAAGTCGCTAAGGACTATAACTTAGAAGGATCTGTCCTGCGTATAGTTTCCTTGCTGAGACTTGCTCAGATTAATCAACAAGTTTCTCTCGCTGAGTTCGGGGCCGTGGACGTAGGATCTCGTTATCCGAACCACGTTAAAAATCGCTTGTGTTATTTCCTTGTTTTATCGCATTGCATTTAACCCAGCTTTTAAATCATCGGCTTGCATAAAACGTATCTTAAAAAGCGCACGACCAAAAGACTTTACATTGCGAAAACACGTTTTCAAAAGAGACGACTCCGGGCCTAACACTTATCCGCACTACAGTCTCCGACTGAGTTTCGTAATAGTGACATCAGTCAGTAGAAGAGCTCAGAAGCTGACTCACTTTGACCCCAGTGATCGAAGGCTTATTTGGCACCGTTCATCGCTTGCAAACATCAACTTCAACGACCTTCACCGAGAAAAAGAAACGAGCTCAGGTGTATTCACCCCCCTCCTACACACGACTTTTCGTCTCCGAACCAACAATTGGTATCGAGCGCACGGTGTTCAACCGATCACCGGTTCTGTAATACTGGTCCTCTCGAACTGATCCCGAAAACGTTTTCTTTGCACAAGCATCTCTTCATCTCATCCTTATACTCGTTGCAACATGTCTGATATGTCAGGTATTCGGATGGTGCCGATGTTCTCCGTTGAAAATTATACGGTTTGGCGCGTGCGTATGGAGGCACATCTTACGTCACTCCATGACAAGCATGGCGGATGTTCTTGAAACAGGACCCATAATCCCCATGATCGACAAGCATCGTATTTGCTGCTTTGGAGAAGGCGTAGGGAGCACGCAGACAGGTGCAAAGATTCCCAAAGACAAATCTGCCTTCACACCTGAAGAGAAAAAGCTGCACAATCTAGACCGAGTGGCACGAAACGCTATACTGACTACGCTCAGTGACTCACACCTCGGCAGAGTGCAAGATTGTAAAACAAAGAAAAGAGCTATGGGATGCTCGGGCTGCACCGAGCCAGGGAACCCCTCAGATTAAGGAGAACAAGCTCGAACTAGAGCTTCAGAAGTTCGACGCCCTTACTATGGAGCCAAATGAGACGATTGACGAGCTCAGTGTTAGATTCACAAACCAAGTCAACGTCATCAATGGGTTGGGGAGGATGTTGACCAATAAAGAGATGAACACCAAGATCTTAAGAGCGTTACCTCGACAGAAGTGGCTTCCATTTGCTACTTATCTAAGACGTTCTAATCTAAATTCTCTAACTCCCGATGTTATCTTTTCGAACTAAAAACGGAGGAATTTGAGCATAGCCTACCCCGTAGATGCTCCAGTGCTCCGGTGACACCCACATTGATCATGCCTTCAAGGCAACGTCAAGAAACTGGAAACAAATATACTTCATCGAGCAAGGCAAGAGCAAACAAAACAAAGTCATCTGAAATATCTGCTGCTGATCCGCTCGCCCTGATGGCTCTCAAATACCAAAGAGAAAAGGAGAGAGTCAGGAAGTTGAAGAAGTATCACAGAGATTCACCCTCAGGTAAGAAAGATTATCAAAAAAGGGAAGAATCTAATTCTACACCCGAATGCGGGAAAACAGAGCATGAAGCCGCTAGTCCTTCAAAGGACTCGATCGGAAAAAGCGGCAGCAAAGAAAGTCTCTACATGCTATAACCGCAAAAAGGAGGGACATTATCGCACGGGCGTCCCGAACTCTCAGTGCTCAAAGAGCGAACGGCAGGCCAGAAGAGAAAAATTCGCCAAACGAAGGCAGGCCTACATAGCCGGAGAGATATCCGACAACTCAATTGAAGAGGATACTTTCATGTATTCCTCTAAAGATGAAGCCGCATTCGTCGCAGTTGAGGAAACAAATACAAGTCCGGAAGAGTCAGCCGAATACTGCTTGATGGCAGGAGAAGAGACTGAGGTAAACTCTAAACCTAAAACAACCTCTTCTTCACATAGCACACACGACACATGTTCACGTCACGAGATGATCCTCTAGACGTTGTGCAAGCGTATGATGAACTACTAGAGGAGCAGATTCGATTGAGCGAGAGTTCGGAAGGAACGATTCAGGAACTTGAACAGTAAAGGCTGAAAATCAGAGACTTTCTTCTGATTGTCAGATCTCTACTGAGTCAGTGGATCTAGTGGCGAGACTCAAGGAAGAGATTAAATCTCTTATGACTAAGTCTCAACTTCAAGAGACTCAGATCTCAGTTCTGACCAAGGACAATTCTGAGAAAGAGACTGAAATAGCTCAACTCAGTCAGAAGCTCTCGGACGTACGAAGGATTATGATTCACTCGGAAGAAGTGACGAAGTCCGGAGAGGACCGATGACCGAACAGCACTTGGGAGCTAAGGAGAAGTTGGAAAATATGCTCGAGCACAACGGCCAACCGCCGTGAAGGAAGGCCTTGGCTACAAACATGAAGCTTCCACTTCCAAGAGCTCGACTTGCTGGACGATAGGTTCGTCGAGGGAAAGTACAAACTCGCTGTCACTCCACCTCGGGCGAAGAACAAACGGATAATTATTGCACCTCGGTCGAGCAACCGTAAGAAGCAATGACCAATGGTTCCATCCCCGGACACCACGATCAAACTCGGGGGGAACCAAGAAGGTCGGATGGGCGGACAAACGATATAGAGCCACCGTATGAGCATCCGGCTCGATACGGTTCATACTACTATGAGCTCGGGGTCGGGAGAAGCGCTAAGACTCGAAGAAGAAAGCTCCCGAACCCAAAGTCAACAAGAAGTCGGTATCTCCAAGTCCTAAAGAGAGAGAAGCCGACAAGGTTCGAAGAAGAAGTCTCGAACTTCTAAGGTTCCTAGGCGAGATCTAGGTTCCGAAATCACCCACTAACCCGTAAGGACCCAACCGAACCAAAGGGTACCTAAAAATGTTTCGTTTTTGCGGGTGCATAAGGACCCTTGGATAGTGGACGGCGGCTGCTCGAGACACATGACACATCGAAGAGCTCGCCGACCAACTACGTACAAGAAGATGGTCCCGGAATGAGTTTGGTGACAACTCCAAAGGCTACACAAGGGGATATGGAACACCGAACATTGGGACCGCCTCGGTTCCAAGACTAACATATGTTGAAGGACTTCAACATAATCTCCTTTCGTCGATCAATTTCGTGATAATCTTAACAGAGTTATCTTTGACGCCGGTTTCGTGATGTTGTTGACAAATCTACAGGGGAAAACAATGTTGTCGGGCTCGCGAAAGAAGAACATCTATGTTGCAAACCGGAAAACCGCAGAACCCGAGGCTTGCTTGCTTGCACGGACTAAATCAAATGACAAGTCAGTCGGCTATGGCACAAGAGACTCAGCCCACTGAACTTCAAGACTATGAACAAGCTCGCAAAGAACTCTAAAGTCGAGGATCGCCCAAGGAATCTTTTATCAAAGATAGAAATTGTGAAGCATGCCCGAAGGGAAAGCGAGACAAAGAAGAGCAATCCACCTATTCCTTCACCTTCCACCGATGGAATCCTTCACCGCTCCACATGGATCTTTTCGGGCCGGTCTCTCCAGGTGACTATAAGAGGCAAGAAGTATGTCCTAGTCGTCATAGAAGACTACTCGAGATATACTTGGGTCATCTTCATCGCCAATAAGTCTCGATGTTCGGACCGAGCCGCCTAATCTACCGAAAAAGCTCGGTGTGGAAAAGGACATCAAGATACGAGGATACGCTCGATAGAGGAACAGAGTTTCTAAACTCGAGTAGTTAAAGAGTACTGCGATAAAGAGGGAATTCAGCACGAGACATCGCCGCACGCACCCCTCGCCAGAAACGGACTTGCCGAACGAAAGAACAGAACACTCAAAGAAGCGAGCAAGAACGCTCCTAGCGAGACTCTGGACTACCCTCAAAGTTTTGGGCGGATGCTACCGACACGGCCGCTACACTCGTAACCGCTCACCGCTTACAATGTAACACATGAAGACGCCTTACGAACTGTGGAAAGGGAGAATTCCTTCTATTTCTCATTTCCATATTTTTGGATGTCCTTGCTTTATCCACAATAATGGGAAAGATTAGTTGAAAGTCTTTGACAGCAAATCTGATCAAGGAGTATTCTTAGGATACTCTCGGGTCAGCAAAGCATTCAGAGTCTTTAACTATCGGACTCTTTGCGTGGAGGAAAGCCCTCATGTTGTTTTTGATGAGTTTGTTACTGAGGACAGGAAAGATACTGAGCCAAATACTGAAGATGTCAGTAGCAAGCTACGGGATCTCGGAGCGAATGATAAAGCTGAGAAGATCCAGCATTGTTGGGATGATGAGTCGACGATGATGAAATTCGACTCGGTCAACAAGCAATGTAGCCGACCTGGTTGATTCTCCGAACGTAATCAACAACAGGTAACAACGGTCGATGAGGAAGCCCCGTGGTAACCGAGACCTCTACCGAGAATATAAACTCGGGGGGAACGTTAAATGTTCCCGAGCTAAATGCCCCGAACTCGGAAACTCGGTAGATCCTAATCTTCTTACTTGAATTGCTTCATCGCGTAACGCATTACTCGAAATGCCTAATACTCCTACCGATCGTGCGTAAGTAGTATCGAAGAAGAAGCCCGACTCGACGCTCGTGGCTCGATGCTCATTCTTCGATCTAATCATTGGAGATCCGTCGGCTACTATAAGGACAAGATCAAGATTAAGTCAAGGCGAAAGCTCACTTTACTCTTGTTTTCTGTCTACAGATGAACCTCAATCGATAGAGGATGCACTTAAAGATGCTTGACCGGGTCATAGCCATACAAGAAGAGCTGAACCAATTCGTGCGAAATGAAGTATGGGAGCTTGTTGATGCACCTAGACATCGGCACGTGATCGGAACAAAGTGGGTCTTCAAGAACAAGCGAGATGAAAATAACGTCATTGTCAGAAATAAAGCTCGACTAGTTGTAAAAGGTTACAGTCAAGCTGAAGGAATTGACTTTGATGAAACATTCGCTCCAGTCGCCAGATTGGAAGCCATTCGTCTTTTTCTAGCATATGCAACACATCAAGGTTTTAAAGTATATCAGATGGATGTGAAGTCAGCTTTTCCGAACGGCGTGCGAAGGAAGAAGTCTACGTTGAACAACCACCCTGGCTTTCGCGGGGACATCAGTGTGTACGAGACTTAGGAAAGCTCAGTATGGGTTAAATGAAGCACCCGGGGCTTGGTATGATACCCTATCAGACTTTCTACTTCAGAAAGGTTTTCAGAAGGGGATAGTAGATCGCACTCTATTCAGCATAAAGTCAGAAGATGACATACTACTCGGTGCAAATCTACGTGGACGACATCATTTTCGGCCGCGAAACGAAGTCATATGTCGCCAGCTTTGAGAAAATGATGAAGGAGAAATTCGAGATGTCTATGATGGGAGAGATGAATTATTTCCTTGGATTTCAAGTAAAGCAATCAGTGAAGCAATTTTCATCAATCGAGCCAAATACACTCGAGATCTTCTCAAAAAGATTCGGGCCGTGATTCCAAGAAGCCGGTCCAAGATCCCCATGAACATAAACTTTAAAATCGATCTAGACAATGAGGGAGCTTACGTTAACTCTACCGATTATAGAGCTATTATTGGTTCTTTACTTTATTTAATAGCTAGCCGACCTCGACATAACTTATCTTTGTAGGTGTATGCGCAAGATTTCGAGGCGAATCCCAAGCGAAGTCATCTAGACTCGGCGAAGAAGATTCTGCGATATCTAAGAGGAACACCCGATGTTTGGGTTATGGTATCCTGCCGATGATAATCTAACACTAACAAAGTTATTCCGATGCGATTATGCAGGGATGCGGGATAGATCGAAAATCAACTTCCGAACATGTCGGTTCCTAGGCAAAGCAAGCCGATATCGTGGTTTTCAAAGAAACAAAGACTCGCAGCTACGTCCACTACCGAAGCCGAGTACATGGCTGCAGGAAGTTGTTGTGCCCGGATCCTTTGGCTTCGACAACAATTGAGATTATGGTATAACTCGGGATGAAGTGCCCATCTACCGTGACTCCACCAAAGGCAATAGCTATAACTCGAACCCGGCCGCATACGAGATGCAAGCACGTGGATATTCGACATCACTTCATCATAGACCATGTCGAGAAGAAGGACATCAGAATGGAGAAAATCCATACTGATAAGCAAAGGGCAGACATACTGACCAAGCCACTAGCTGAGAACAGGTTCAGAGAACTATCAGTTGAGCTAGGTCTGCTGGATCCTACTGAGACAAGTCAGTAGAAGCCAACTACTGATAATGATATACTTAGCAACAATTGGTATCAGCATGGAATCAGCACGACAGGTCAGAAAACTTAGTACAGTGACTCAGTTGGGAGATGCACACTGTACACAGCAAGGGGGAACATGGTCGTCAGCACAACCATCCTCCTGATAAATGATGGTAACCAGCTGATAAGTTCAGCTGAAGAGGTTTGCGTAGTATCGTCACTTAAATTGTTCAGAAGCATGCCGCATTTAATGCATCGGGCCGCTTACATTCAGTTGTTAAGGAGCATTTATTTCTTACCATTTATTATGCTTAAGGTTTAAGGAAAGGTCAGCAGGACCCTTCGCCTGTGTAATTAATGCTCTCTGTCGCGCATTTAATGCATGTCTTCTCACTTACCTTTATTACGTATATCTATAGTATTGGCGGCTAAGTAATCATACCCTCTATATCATTCAATCTTAGACGTCCATCGATTTTGAAAGATTAAATTTGAACCATAGGATTCAAACTGAAGATCAAATCAACTTATACAAAATCTTTTCAACTTCGATTACTCCTCACTTTTCGCCATTCTCATATCTTAGAGCTTTTTCTTCGCGATTCAGTTATCTTTCTAAATCCTCATCCAAACTACATTGTTGTATATTCATTCAAGCCCTATTTCACGGTAATGTATTAATATCTGCTGATAGTCACTGACTCACTCTATTTTCAAATCCTAACAATTTGTTTTGCAGATTTCAATGGCGATAGTACAGACTCCTGAGAAGATGGTTGAGATCATGACCATCCGGGTTCAGTTTGAGCCGACGATGGCTCTCCGGCAGGTGAACCTTTCATATTTGGAGCCGGTGTTTGGCGCCCTTGAGAAGTCAGGGCTGGCAACTCTTGTGTCGAGGCAATCCCCATTCTCATCTGCCGAGACAAGTTGTGGAGGCCTACTACAACTGGAAGTCGCTTGCCTCAGGAGGAGAAGAGGCTTCGTTTGTTTACATCGAGAAGTTGCCCCAAATAAGTGGAGGGAGGCTACCCACTCCTTCAACATCTCGTAGGCTCTCGTTCAAGCTTTTCAACTCCCCTCAGCTGGTATTTCTCCCATTGGTTATAAGGAAAGGGAGATAAATGATTACGTCCAAAAGTTCTGTGGACACAGCGACATAGTGTTCAAGACGGCGCTACAGAGGAATCTTTTGCTACCTTAGTACAGGGGTTTAGCTTACGTTGTATCTCATATTACGACGAGCTCATTGGATCCTATGATCAGCTTTCTAAGCCGAGGATACAACTGATGATGATTATAGACGATGGAGTAGAAGTGAACTGGGCCGACTACTATACTATTCAGCTGAAGGCCCAAGCCTAGAAGTTCACTACTTCGCCTACTGGAGAGAGGAAGCTAACCAGTACAGGCAAGCTCCTATTCGGCACCAAGATGTCGATGCTGATAGAGAGTGTGGTACAGAAACGTTCAGCTTTTGCGGACTCAAAGTCTTTTGATCTCAAGAGTATTAAATTTATGACAAAGGCTGGAACAGAGAAGTCAATTGGCAAGGGGCCACCTGAACCGAAGGGAGCTGCGTCTGCTCTGCCCCCATCTGTCCAAGTGCCAAAGAAGAGGAGGTTGGCTAAGACTCGACCTGCTGAGGTCACATTGGCTCAGCCACTTTCCATCATAGAGCCAGCTCCTCCTTCTACTCAAGAGGAGCAACTACTCGATTCAGATACTGGAATCGAGGGAGCGACGATCAAGGACAAGGTCCAAGTGATCAGCTACGAGGAAACATAGTCGACAAGAGGGAACCGTCACCCGAACCTACTGCTGAGTGGACAACAACCGACACCACTCATTGCGTGCTTTGCAGTGAGATTCAAGAAGAGATACCGAAAATTGCCGAGCACGCAGATCCGGTTGAAATAGCAAGAAGGACAAGAGCTCGAGATGCTCTTAAGGTTTCTGACCGGGGACATTCTTATTGACTTTGCCAAATCCCAGCAGTCACCAGATGAGCTACTGACAGAGGAGCAAGAGCTCCAAGCCAAGATTGGATTCGGAGAGCCAGCTGATGTGGCGTCCTTCGAAGATTTGAGAGCTGCAATGCTCTATTTACCGAGCTTGAGAGCTCCGATCGAAAGCCTCCGCCCCCATCTCCACCTTCCGATAAAGGTGATAATGATGATCAAGATGAGGAGATGGATGACAAACCCAAGGAAGCAGACCAGGGAGAATCTGCAGAGGGACAAACTCCCCAAGAGAAGAGCCCAACACCACCCATAGTCACATCGGTGAGGCTACAACCGCTCCGGAGTACGAGAGGGAGCGCGTTGATCTCGTTCTACGAGCAGAGGCTCGGAACCAGCTCTTATCAGATACAACCCATCGGTTCCGTGTCCTCATGTTCTGTCAACAGGGCTATCAAACGCCAAGGTGAGAAAAATCGACTCCTAGCCAAAGATGTTCATTTCAAATGGGAGAAGTACACCAAGGCTCAGAACGAAGCTCTAAGTAAGTTGGCCGCCGACATCTCAATTCCTAAAGAAGCTTCTCGCCGATTTCAAGGAGATAGTTGAGCGAGGCCCTAAGTGCTCAAAAGGCCGATTTAACAAAGACACGAGTCGGCAATGCTTCCCGCTCAAAGCATAAAACTTTCTCGGAGCAGCTGACTCAGGCCATGAAAACAGTTCAAGGCTTCATAGATGAGAGAAACAAGATAGCAACCATTTCTCTTCAAACAGCCATTAAGCAACAGGCTGAGGCCTTAAAAGCCATTCAGAACGAAATAACAGAATCAAATGATCAAGCTCTGCTGAAACTCCGTCAGGAGTCAGCCGCTCAGTTGAAGAAATCTAGAGCTGATCAGGAGAAAGACTGGGAAAACTACTGCAACTTGGTCAGTGATTTTGATGACACAGTTACCCAGATCAAAGATTCTGTGCACAATCTGGAGCAGGACGTAAAAGCTATCCGCACCTCCCTGGCAAATATTGCTGATGCCAAAAAGGGGAAGATATTGTGAAAGATGAACCTGATACGGATACAGCTGACGTCCAGATCCTTGAGGGTCAGGCTCAGGAGGCAGGACCCTCCTCAGCAGTAAAGCCCTCAGCCGCAGAGATTCAAGGGGAACAGGCTCCGGAGGCAGGACCATCTACTCAGAAAGGTACATCTACTGAGGTCCTTCTCCTTGATTTCCCACTACAAGCCACCCCCATCTCCTCTTCAGCTGCACACATAGACGAAATCGCTCAATTCATTGAAGAGCCAGCTGAAGAAGAAGAGTCTCAACAGCTGCCGCAGAGGTCGGGGAAGGAAATCGCTACTGAATCCACTACTCCTTCCTCCCCGGTCAAGAAGTTTAAATAAAAAGCGGAGCAAGAGGCATTCGACCTCAGAATAGCCCAAGAGCTGCAAGACAAGCTGGACCAGGAGCGTCAGCTAGAGGAGGCAGCTGAAGCAGCGAAAAAGCCTAAGAAGATTTTGCTAAGAAGAAAGGTCAGGGGCAAAGGAAAGAGAAAGGTCATTAATACAGTCGAAGAGCAAAAGAAGAAAGCCCAAGAAGATTTTGCTAAGGCTCTTCCGACTGAAATCAAAGCTACTGCTCAGAGTATTCCCATATCTACTCTTACACCTGAGCAGATAGCAGAAGAACAAGCGACCTGGGAGGCGACGGCTGCAAGGACCGAGTCTCGGGACGAGGAGACACTAGAGCAGCCGCTCTCCGTGAGAAGAAAAGGATGGCCGACTCGGCAAGAATGAAAAGCCTATCCCGATAAGCCGCCGATCCGAGAAAACAGATACCCAGAGGATCGAGGAACAGGAGGACTACTATCAGAACTCCTCGTATGAAGCTGATTCCTGCACCTCATGTGGACAAATGGGTACCTGCTGATCTGAATGATCAATGGGAGACTCTAAAAGAGATGTTTGTTAAAAATCTGTATGTATGGGGCTTCTATCCGAAAGACATTCCGGCTGATCAACTGTTCGAAGAGTGTTTTAATGAAGTTTTTCCAGAACTCGGAGAACGGTTGCTGCCTATCATGAAAGAACTGAACATTCCTGTGAAAGCACCTGCATTCAGAAGATATCCTCCTCCCATGACTGCTAAAGGCATTATCATCACAAAGTCTATCGAAGAAGAAATCGAATCTGCAGCCTATCAGCATGAGTTACATCCGCATAGACCAGAAGATCAAGAGGAAATCCAGGTTTTGCGCAAAAGGATTTATAAATTTTATCGCTGGACCCTCCACTAATCGCTCGACGGATTTCAAGAAGAAGACTCAGAGCTTCAGACGACAGCAGTGATTTCTCCTCTTTATTTTTGATAATTCTTTGTAATAGCATAGGAACCTGTACTTTGTCGATCTATCTATAAGAGTTCCTATCGCTTGCTAGACAATCGCTCGTTGTCTTTAAGCCTTTTAGTGTCATGTTTTCACGACTGATCACCAAGTGATCTGACACACACTCACATCAGTTTCTCTGATCTTGCCTTTCTCTCACCCGCTTGAAGTTCATTTACTATTATCGGTTTTTCCTCGAGATGCTTTAAGGGGGGGAAATTGTTGTCGATAGGACAAGTATCTTTGATAGATGTTAGAGTATAGAGGTTTTGGCATCATCAATTAGGGGAAATTGTTGGATATGAGTCGGTAGATTGATACTCAATGCTCTAGGGTTAAAAGAAATTGGGGGAAATCATAGTAGTACTATGGAATTGAAGATCCCAAAACCGAGCCGATATCGGTAGATTAGTGTGTCGATAGGATTAGGCGATGTATAGGTTAGACTTGATGTTATGTTTATTGTTTTTGTCTAAGTCCCGTGCGGGGTAGTTGTTGAACCGATCTTCCGTCGAAGATACTTTTCGTAACCCCATGTCATCGTGTAATCGCTTGCGTTCTTCGTCGAAATCGAATGCTAAACTCAGTGGAGACAGGCGCATCGCCTTACCCGATCTCGGTAGAAGACATTATCAGCCGATGGTCATCGGCGGAAGAACCTATACAAGCACAATACCTTCGCAGCCGACCAACCGACTATCGAAGCTCACTTTATCGGTCCGACGACTCAGCCGAAGAAGACAGAGACGTATTCGATCCTATTGTACCCGACGGAAAGCGACCTTGCACCTGAAGTCTTTTCGAATAGTTCAGCAGAAGACATACGAGGTTGTTTGAACGGTCAACTCTGACACTCTCACCAACTACAAACCTCGACCAATGAGAAGCCGACAACGCTTACCTACTCTACAAGAAAGTCGCTCTCATGAACGGTCGCATTAACCGCCTGCGCGCAACTAGCTCGAATTTATGGCCGTTTTCTTTGGAGGCTTGTGACACGTGGCATCGTCGTCTCCAACGGACATATGCCACAACTCACAGCTATAAATAGAGAAAGATTTGAAGATTTCAAAAAAAGAGGAATATACGCGAAATCAAGGGAAAGCATTCAAGCTCACAATGCTCTAGAACCTTCAAGCTTATCCAGAGACGAACTAGTTTTTCATAGAACACCTCTTGTAGTTCATCTCTCTAGAGCTCGTTGATCCCTTTCTTCTCTAAACTAAGCTCATTGCTAGATTCATAGCTTAGATTCGAAGGAGTTCACATTTAGTGAATCGTTCTTGTTGTAAGAACTCCTTCTCAGTTGGAGAATATTCCCTCCCTTCTAAACTTAGGTTTGGATTGTAAAAGTCGCTAAGGACTATAACTTAGAAGGATCTGTCCTGCGTACAGTTTCCTTGCTGAGACTTGCTCAGATTAATCAACAAGTTTCTCCTGCTGAGTTCAGGACCGTGGACGTAGGATCTGTTATCCGAACCACGTTAAAAATCGCTTGTGTTATTTACTGTTTTATCGCATTGCATTTAACCCAGTTTTAAATCATTAGCTTGCATAAAACGTATCTTAAAAAGCACACAGCCAAAAGACTTTACATTGCGAAAACACGTTTTCAAAAGAGACGACTCCGGGCCTAACACTTATCCGCACTACAGTCTCCGACCGGAAGTTTCGTAATACCGACATCGGTCGGTAGAAGAGCTCGAAGCCGACTCACTTTGACCCCGTGATCGAAGGCTTATTTGGCACTGTTCATCAGTTGCAAACATCATCAGCTGACCTTCACTGAGAAAAAGAAACAGAGCTCAGGTGTATTCACCCCCCCCCCCCTCTACACCTGACTTTTCGTCTCCGGACCAACAGAGCCATTTGAGATGTACGTCCTTGGCAAGGAGACGATTCTTGTCTCCCTGTCGCCTGATGGCTTTGTTGACTGACTTGGAGGTCACGGAACCAATAGGTTTTATCTGATAGCTATTGGTCCCGAGCCTCTGCTCAGATGTCATGAGTTGTTGCGCTCGACTCGGCTTCGAGGCAACTGGGGCATCACCGGATGTAGAAGATGGTGGTGATTTACCCTGCTCGTGGGGAGTGTTACCCTCTGCAGATCCTCCCAAATCTGCTTCTTTGGGTGGTGCCTGATCCATGTCATCATCATCATCATTGTCGTTGTTGTCGTGATGAGATGGAGGCGAAGGGCTGTTGACAGGTTCTGAGGATCTTAAGCTCAGTAGATAGAGCATAGCAGCACGAAGATCCTCGAATGGCGCTAGATCAGCGGGTTCCCCAAACCCAATGGCTGATTGCAAGCTCTGTTCTTCTGTCAGTAGGGACAAAGCTGACTCCATCCTAATCAGCTCCTCAAGGACGTCCCAGCTGAGGAATCTCAGTAGCATCTGAGTCCTCGCCCTTATAGCAATTTCGACCAGATCCCTGTGGTCGGCAATCTCGAGGATCTGAGCAGTGACCTCTCCAGTGGCTCGGAGGAGGGTCGACTGCATGGTCATCCATTCAGAGGAAGTTTCCTCAGTCGGTCCGGCAGTGTCCGACTGGGTCTCTTCAGAACTGATGCGCTGGATCTTGTCCTTCAAGGTGGCACTTTCTATGCCAGTGTCCGCATCAAGTATTGGTTCCTCCTGAGTGGGTGGAGGAGAGGCAGGTTTTGCTGGAACCTCAGAAGGTCCAGTCTTGCTGAGCCTCTTCCTCTTGGGTGGGTCGGGACGAGGGGGCAAGTCAGATGTGACACGTTTCTGTTCAGGTGGCCCTCGTCCGATAGACTTTTCAGCAGCGGCTCTAGTCTTGAATTTGATGAGCTTGCTGTCAAAGTATATCGAATCAGCAAAGGCTGAGTGATTTGATACAGATTCTTCGATTAGTACAGACATCTTCGTCCCGTACAGCAGCTTTCCCACACTAATTAGTCTCCTTTCTCCATCGGGTGTGGCTGCAAACTTCTGAGCCTGAGCTTTAAGCTCATTCACATAAAAATCAGTCCAGTTGACCCGGACTCCATCATCTATGATCATCATTAGTTGGAGTTGAGGCTTGGATAGCTGATCAAATGAACCAGCGGAGCTCGTAAGAATATGAGTTACGATGTAGGTGAGCCCGCAGTATTCTGGTAGCAACTGATTCTTCGGCAACGCTGACTTGAAGACAATGTCATTTCTGCCGCAGAACCTCTGGACATAGGAGTCAATCTCCTTCTCCTTATATCCAACAGGTGAGACTCCTTGAGCCGGAAGATCAAAAGTCAATTCCACGGCGGCTCGGAGATCGATGACGTGATGACTGGCTTCCCAAGTCTGAGGGATCACTTCCTTCATGTATGAGAAACATGACTTCTCCGCGCCTGTATCCTCATCGGATCTCCAATTGTAGTATACCTCCGCAACTTGTCGAGGCAAATAAGCTTTGGGGTACTTGGCGATAAGAAGCACAAGGCCGAAAGTCTCGAGAGCCGTGAAGACGGGCTCAAGAAATGGAAGTTCCGCCTGGTGCAGAACCATCGTCGGCTCAAACTGAATACGAGACAAGATGATCTCATCAATGTTTGGTGGGGTCAACACGGTCGCCATGAATATCTGCGAAAAACTCGTTAGCACTTGAAAATAGAGTAAGTTAGTGGAGTTTAAAGCAAGATTCAAGAAAATTACCGAATAACGGAGAGCTTGGAAATAATGCAGAGCAGTTTAAGAACACAGGAGTTTGAAAGAAAACTGAATGTAAAAACTCTTGAAATGTGAAAATGGCGAACAGATGCAGTTAGAGATGTAAGCGTGAGATTTTATAAGATTTGCATATCATGCGGTTTTGATCGAACGGCTGAAACTTAATCTCGTTTTTAAAATGACGGCTGAGATTTGATGTTATAAAAGGAATGATTACACAAGCCCCCTCTAACCTAGACCCTCGTAGGCATATGCGCAGTAAGGTAACTTGAGAAGACATGCATTAAATGCGCTGCAGGCAGCATTAAAGTCTAAGCCTTTTAAATGAAAACGGTTTCCTACTGACTTAAACCTTAAACGATTAATGGCGGGAAATAAATGCTCATTAAATGCTGAGTGCAAGCGACTGATATAATAAATGCAAGCATGCTTCTGATAATGTTAAGTAAATAAAACTACGCAAACCTCTTCAGCTGATTTTACGATCAGCTGGTTACCGTTTTGACTTAGGAGGACAAAGGATGTGCTGATAGACACGTTCCCCCTTACTATGTACTGTCTGATTCACCCAACTGAATCAAGTACTGAGTCTTCTGACCTGTCGTACTGATATCTGCACTTGACACCAATTGTTATCATCAGTAGTTGGCTTCTACTGATATCAATTGTTGTGCTTCTACTGATAAGATTCAGTAGGATCCAGTAGACCTAGCTCAACTGATAATTCTCTGAATCTGTTCTCAACTAGTGGTTTGGTCAGTATGTCTGCCCTTTGCTTGTCAGTATGGATTTTCTCCATTCTGATGTCCTTCTTCTCGACATGGTCTCTGATGAAGTGGTGTCGAATATTCACGTGCTTGCATCTCGTATGGAGAACTGGATTCTGAGTTATAGCAATAGCACTGGTGGAGTCACAGTAGATGGGCACTTCATCCTGAGATATACCATAGTCTCGCAGTTGTTGTCGAAGCCAAAGGATCTGGGCACAGCAACTTCCAGCAGCCATGTACTCCGCTTCAGTAGTGGACGTTGCCACTGAATGTTGTTTCTGTGAAAACCAAGATATCAGCTTGCTGCCTAGGAACTAACACGTTCCAGAAGTTGACTTTCGATCTATCCTGCATCCTGCATAATCAGCATCAGAATAATCTGTTAGTATAAGATTATCATCAGCAAGATACCATAACCATGCGTCAGGTGTTCCTTTCAGATAACGCAGAATCTTCTTTGCTGAGACTAGATGACTTCGCTTGGGATTCGCCTGAAATCTTGCACATACACCTACAACATAAGTTATGTCAGGTCTGGTTGATGTTAAATATAATAAGGAGCCAATAATAGCTCTATAATCAGTTGAGTTAACAGAAGCTCCCTCTTTGTCTAGATCGATTTTGAAATTAGTGTTCATGGGGATCTTGATTGGCTTGCTCGAGCCGCAGCCAAATCTTTGCAGGAGATCTCGAGTGTACTTGCCTTGATTGATGAATATTCCTTCAGGTGATTGCTTGACTTGGAATCCAAGGAAACAATTCATTTCGCCCATCATGGACATCTCGAACTTCTCCTTCATCATTTTCTCGAACTGTTGACATAGTGTCACGTTTCTGCATCCGAAAATGATGTCGTCCACGTAGATTTGCACCAGTAAAATGTCATCTCCTGACTTTATGCAAAATAGGGTGCGATCTATTGTCCCCTTCTGAAAACCTTTCTGAAGTAGAAAATTTGATAGGGTATCGTACCAAGCCCTAGGTGCTTGTTTTAACCCGTACAGAGCTTTCTTAAGTCTGTACACCTGATGTCCCTGCTGAAAGCCGGGCGGTTGTTCCACGTAGACTTATTCCTTTAGTACGCCATTCAGAAAAGCTGACTTTACATCCATCTGATATACTTTGAATCTTTGATGTGTTGCATAAGCTAGGAACAGACGAATGGCTTCCAATCTGGCGACTGGAGCGAACGTTTCATCAAAGTCGATTCCTTCTACTTGACAGTATCCCTTGGCAACTAGTCGAGCTTTATTTCTGACAATGACGTTGTTTTCATCACGCTTGTTCTTGAAGACCCACTTAGTACCAATCACGTGCTGATGTCTAGGTCTGTCAACAAGCTCCCAAACTTCGTTTCTAACGAACTGGTTCAGCTCTTCTTGCATGGCAATGATCCAGTCAGCATTGTTGAGTGCGTCCTCTATTGACTGAGGTTCTTCTGTAGACAAGAAACAAGAATAAAGTGAGCTTTCTCCTTGACTTAGTCTAGATCTTGTCCTGATAGTTGTTGATGGATCTCCAATAATAAGATCTGAAGAATGAGCGTCGAGCCATGAACGTCTGAGTCTGGCTTCTTCTTCTGATACTACTTCGCACGCCGTAGGGTCTCGTTAGGCATTTCAGTTGTACTATTCTGTGATTGCATTAGTTCAGTAAGAAGGTTAGGATCTGCTGAGTTTCCAGGTTCAGGGGCATTTCGCTCAGGATCATCAGTCGTTCCCCCTGAGTTTATATTCTCAGTAGAGGTCTCAGTTACCACTGGGGCTTCCTCATTGACCGTTGTTACCTGCTGTTGATTCTGTTCATTAGAATCAACCAGGTCAGCTACATCGCCTGTTGGTTGAGTCTGTATTTCTTCATCGTCTGACTCATCATCCCAACAATGCTGGATCTTTTCAGCTTTGTCGTTTAGTGCGAGATCCTGTAGCTGGCTGCTGACATCCTCAGTATTTATCTTTGAAGATTTTCTGTTCTCAGTAACAAACTCGTCAAATACAACATGAGGGCTTTCCTCCACGCAAAGAGTCCGATAGTTAAAGACTCTGAAGGCTTTACTGACTCGAGAGTATCCTAAGAATACTCATTGATCAGATTTGCTATCAAAGACCTTCAACTGATCTTTTCCATTATTGTGGATAAAGCACGGACAACCAAAAATATGAAAATGAGAAATAGAAGGAATTCTCCCTTTCCATAGTTCGTAGGGTGTCTTCATGTGTTGATGTGTAAGTAGTGAGCGATTCTGAGTATAGCAGGCGGTGTCAGTAGCATCAGCCCAGAACTTTGAGGGTAGTCCAGAGTCTGCTAGGAGCGTTCTTGCTGCTTCTTTGAGTGTTCTCGTTTTTTACGTTCGGCAAGTCCGTTCTGCCGAGGGGTGCGAGCTGCGATGTCTCGTGCTTTGAATTCCCTCTTTATCGCAGTACTCTTTAACTACTGAGTTGAGAAATTCTGTTCCTCTGTCTGAGCGAATTCTCTGTATCTTGATGTCCTTTTCCACACTGAGTTTCATCAGCAGATTGGGCAGCTCAGTCTGGACATCAGATTTGTCGGCTATGAAGATAACCCAAGTATATCTCGAGTAGTCGTCAATAACGACTAGGGCATACTTCTTGCCTCTTATAGTCACTGGAGAGACTGGCCCGAATAGGTCCATGTGCAGCAGTTGAAGGATTCCATCAGTGGAAGGTGACGGAATTGGTGGATTGTTTTTCTTTGTCTGCTTTCCCTTCAAACATGCTTCACAATTTCTGTCTTTGATAAACGATTCGTTGGGCAGTCCTCTGACTTTAGAGTTCTTGGCTAGCTTGTTCATAGTCTTGAAGTTCAGGTGGCTGAGTCTCTTGTGCCACAGCCATCCTGTCTTGTCACTGGATTTCGTCTGTGCGAGTAATCAAGCCTCAGGTTCTGCGGTTTTCTAGTTTGCAACATAAATATTCTTTCTCCGCGAACCTGATAACACTGTTTTCCCTGTAGATTTATCAACAACATCACAAAAACCAGCGTAAAAAATAACTCTATTCAGATTGTCACAGAATTGACTGACAGAAAGGAGATTATGTTGAAGTCCTTCAACATATGTTACACTTGGAACTGAGGCAGTCCCAATATTCAGTGTTCCGTATCCCCTTATATAGCCTCTTGAGTTGTCACCAAACTCAATTCTGGGACCATCTTCTTGTACGTAGTTGGTCAGAAGGCTCTTTTGATATGTCATGTGTCTTGAGCACCCGCTGTCCACAATCAAAGGGTCCTTATACACCTGCGAAACAGAAACATTTTTAGGTACCCTTTGGTTCAGTTGGGTCCTTACATGTTAGTGGGTGATTTCGGAACCCAGATCTGTCTAGGGACCTTAGAAGTCTGAGACTTCTTCTTCTGAACCTTGTCAGCTTTCTTCTCCACAGGACTTTGAGATACTGACTTTCTGGCGGTTTTAGGTTCAGGAGCTTTCTTCTTCTGATGCTTTGTGTTTCTCCTGACCCTGGGCTCATAGTAGTACGAACCATACTGAGCCGGATGTTTATATAGTGGTTCACCGTCCGCTTCCGCCCACCTCGACCTTCTTGGTTCCCCCCCGAGTTTGATCGTGGTGTCCTGGGCCGGAACCTTTGGTGAGTTGCTTCTTGTTGCTCGGCTGAGGTGCTATTATCTTCTGTTTGTTCTTCGCCTGAGGTGTTGAGTCAGTAGCCTGAACCTTTCCTCTGACGAACCTATCAGCCAGCATTTTTGAGTTTTTTGACGTTGAAGTGGAAGCTTCGTGAGTATAGCCAAGTCCTTCTTTCATGGCTATTGGCCTTTGAGCTCTAAGCATGCTTTCCAACTTCTCCTTAGCTCCTAGGTACTGTTCAGTCATCAGTCCTTGCCAAACTTCATCACTTCTTCGAAGTGACACATAATCCTTTTCAACTTCTGCGAGCTTCTGACTGAGTCGGGCTATCTCAGTATCTTTCTCAGAATTGTCCTTGGTTAGAACTGATATCTGAGTTTCTTGAACCTGAGACTTAGTCATAAGAGATTTAATCTCTTCCTTGAGTCTCACAACAAGATTCTCAGACTCAGTAGAGACCTGACAATCAGAAGAAAGTCTCTGATTCTCAGCCTTTACCTGTTCTAGTTCCTGAATGGTTCTGTTGAACTCTCTGCTTAGCTGAATCTGCTCCTCTAGTAGATCATCATAGGTTTGTACCACGTCTAGAGGCTCATCTGTGACCGAGCATGTGTCGTGTGTGCTGTGAGAAGAAGAGGTTATATTAAGTTTAGAATTTACCTCAGCCTCTTCTCCGGCCATCAGACAATATTCTGCATTTTCTTCAGGATCTGTTTCTCCGATCTCAACGGCAACAAATGCAGCTTCGTCTTCAGAAGAATACATGAATGTATCTTCCTCGATCGAGTCATCGGATATCTCTCCAGCTATGTAGGCCTGCCTCCTTCGGGCAAATTTTTCACGTCTGGCCTGCCGTTCTGCTCTTTGAGCAGCTAAGAGTTCGGGACAGTCGTACTGATAATGTCCCTCCTTCTTGCATTTGTAACAGACAGATGATCTGCTGCCTTTTCCAGCTGAGTTTTTGGATGGACTAGCAGCAGGTTCTGTGTTCCTGCAGTCAGTAGAAGGTTTAGATTCTTGCCTTTTTTGATAATCTTTCTTACCTGGGGAAGAATCTCTGTGATATTTCTTCAGCTTTCTGACTCTCTCCTTTTCTCTTTGATATTTGAGAGCCATAAGAGCAAGTTGGTCAGTAGCAGAGGTCTCAGAGGACTTTGCTTCTGTTATGGCTACTGCCTTGCTTGAAGAAATTAGTTTGACTCCAGTTTTGCTGACTGTTGCTTTAAAAGCATGATCAATCTGAGTGTCAGCTAGAGCGCTTGAACATCGTTGGGGTAGGCTATGCTCAAATTCCTCCGTCTTTAGTTCTGAAAAGATAACATCAGGAGTTAGAGCATTAAGATATGAGCGACGTAAATAAGTAGCAAAAGGAAGCCACTTCTGTCGAGGTAGCGCTCTTAGGATCTTTGTGTTCATCTCTTTGTTGGTGAACGTCCTCCCCAGCCCGTTGATCACATTGATTTGATTTTTGAATCTGACGCTTAGCTCATCAATGGTCTCGTTGGGCTCCATGGCAAAGGTGTCGAACTTCTGAAGCTCTAATGCGAGCTTGTTTTCCTTAATCTGCGGGGTTCCTTGGCTCAGTACAGCCAGGGCATCCCACAGTTCTTTTGCCATTTTGCAGTCTTGCACCCTCCCGAGGTGTGAATCGCTGAGCATTGTCAAGATAGCATTACGTGCAACTCGGTCGAGGTTGTGCAGCTTTTTCTCCTCCGGTGTGAAGGCAGATTTGTCTTTTGCGGCACCAGTCTGTGCCCCTACACCTCCCGCAGCAGCAAATCATACACTGTCGATCATGGGAATGATGGGTCGTGTCTCAAGGACGTCCGTCATGCTATCATGCAGCGATGTGAGGTGCACCTCAATTCTCACACGCCAAACCGTATAGTTCTCTATTGAGAACATTGGTACCATCCGAATACCTGACATATCAGATATTATGGGTAAGAGTATAAGGATGTATGAAGAGATGCTTGTGCCGTGAAAAACATTTTCAGGATCTGTTCGAGTAGACTAGTAGTTACAGAACCGATGATCAGAAGAACACCGTTGCTCTGATACCAATTGTTGGTTCGGAGACGATAGTCAGGTGTAGAGGGGGGGGGGGGTGAATACACCTGATCACAGTTTCTTTTCACAAACGCGCAGGACAGCTGAGCTGTAGGTTGCAACTGATGAACAGTGCCAAATAGTAACCTTCGATCGCGAGTCAGAAGTGTGCCAACTACTGAGCTCTCCTACTGACTTTTGTCAGTACTTTGAAACTCAGTAGCAGACGTTGTGCGGATAAGAGTGTGGGGCCCAAAGATTCGTCTCAGTTTGAAAACGTGTTTTGGCAAGATAAAGTATTTTGGCTAGTGCGCTTTGAAAATACGTTTTTATGCAAAGTTATGATTTTGTAATCAGTTTGTATGCAATGCAATAAAATAGTAAATAACACAAGCAATTTTTAACGTGGTTCGGATACGCAAGATCCTACGTCCACGGTCCTGCTGAACAGGAGGTCTTGTTGATTTATCTGAGCAAGCCTCAGCAAGGAATCTGTGCGCTGGACAGACCCTTCTAAGTTATAGTCCTTAGCGACTTTACAATTCAAACCTAAGTTTGAAGAAGAGGGGATAATCTCCAACTAGGAAGGAGTTCTTACAATAAGAACAATCACTAAAAGTGAACTCCTTCAAATTTCTAAGCTATAGATTTGGCAATGAGCTTAGCTAGAGAAGAGGGATCTAAAGAACTCTAGAGAGAAGAACTAATGATTTTCTATTGGGCAAGTTCTTCGCTGGATTGATCTTGAATGCGCTAGAGTCGTTTGAAACCTTGAGCGTTTTTCCCTTGATATCCCGTGCGTGAAGCTCGGATTTCTTCTCTATTTATAGTTGTGACCTAAGCATATGTCCGTTGGAGACGACGATGCCACGTGTCACAAGCTTCCAAAGAAAACGGCCATAAATTCGAATTGTTGCAGCAGAGTTGTTGGACACTGTACATGAGAACAGACTTTAGTTGGTCGAGCGGATATGCTTTGGCGGCTTCTCATTGGGTCGAGGTTTGTGGTAGGTGAGATGTGTCGACATCGGAGTTGACTCTCCCTAATCCTCGTATGGTCTTCTCGCCGACTTTCGAAAAGACTTGAACAACTCGGGTCATTTCTCGTAGGATACGGTAGACTTTAAGCGGTCTCTGTCTTCTTCGTTTGAGTCGGCTGACAAGAGATATTCTCTTGAGTATAGTCAGCTGATGACTGCGAAGGTACTGAGCTTGCATAGAGTTCTTCTGCTGATATCTATCAGCTGATGAGATGTCCTCTACTGAGGCGAAGATCAGCTGATGACTTAAGAACGCAAGCAATTACACTGATGACGTGGGGTTCTCGAAAGTAACTTCGACAGAAGATCAATCCAACATTTTACCCCGTACAGGACATAGACAGAAGGATAAACAAAATAAAAACAGTCTAGCATATACATCATCTAGTCCTATCGACACTACACTACTGATATCAGCTGGGTTTTGGGATCTTCAATTCCATAGTACTACTACGATTTCCCCAATATTATTTTAACCCATTAACTGCTGAGTATCTCCTACTGACTCATAACCCAACAATATATATATATATATATATACATATCCTTAATAATTCAAAATATGATTTTTTCATAGGTGTTATTCATAGTACTTCACTGTTTTCTAATTTACAATGTCTACTTTGGATGTATTCTATGAGTAAATATAAAATAGGGGTTTTGACGAAAAAAGCACAAACTTGTTCGAATTTGCTATTTTAACACGCTTTTTAAAATTTGGTCAATTAATTCACGAAGTTTTAAGTTATTGCAATTTAAGACATGCTCCGACCCCCAATTTTTTTCCAGTCATCGGAATGCTGACTTGGACGTCCACATTGCCATCCCAAAACAACGTGGTTTTGAATATGAAATGTATTTACAAATTAAATCACCACCTTTCAAGGTTTTGCAAATTAAATCACCACCTTTCAAGTTTTTGCAATAAGACACGTACAAAAAAGAAAAAAAAATTTTGAACCCTAATAAATTTCAATGGACAAATAAAACTAATGTTACTCAATTTCATTTTTCTAACAGAGACAATAAAATCTGATATAATTTAGAAAAATCATAAACAAGGTGTAATTCAAATATATTCCATATGCCAAGCTATAACTCAAATCTGCCTTTTGATCCACTCTCTTCAGTTCAGCAACATTACTACCTAATCTTGCATAATGCTCTTCATTTGTCACACTCAATTTAACCCGAGCTTTGTCTCTAGCTCTATAAAGTTTCCAATCACTTGCTTCCGTTGATACTTTTCAATCAATTCATCCTCCAACTCTCTATTCTGCAGATTGGGACTTTACTTGAACTTGTCCAAAAACTCATCTGCTATAAATGTCGATGGTACTTGATTGTTGTGCATATCTCTTGCGCATGTATGTTCCTTGTCAACTAAGGTCTTGAGTCTTGATAAGACCTAGCTGACATCCGTGTGTCGAGGTTGAGGTCGGGGGCGAGGTCACGGGGGAAGGGGAGCTACTCAAGGGAGAATAAGGAGATGATTTGGAATCTCAAGAGAGTCACAGCTAAAATTCGAATGACGGATTTGAAGAACTTTTTTTTAGACACTTCTAGTTATTGATAGCTTTTGAATGTAATACTCAATACTATGATGTTTTGAAATTTTTTATGATGTTTCTAAATTATATCAAATTATATTTTCTCTGTTAGAAACATAAAATTGAGTAATGTTAATTTTATTTGTCCATTGAAATTTAGTAGCATTCAAATTCTGTTTTGTTGTACATGTCTTATATTGCAAAAACTTGAAACACGGTGATTTAATTTGCAAAACATGAATGATGGTGATTTAATTTGCAAAAAACTGAAAATTGATTTTTTAATGTGCAAATACATTTCATATTCAAAACGACGTCGTTTTGGAATAGCCACGTGGACGTCCAAGTCAGCATTCCAGTGACCGAAAAAATTGATGGTTAAAGCGTGCCTTAAATTGCAAGAAATTGAAAACTGTGTGATTTAATTGACCAAGTTTTGAAAAACAAGTTAAAATAACAAATTTGAAAAAAATTGTGTTTTTTTTTTTTTTTTTTTGCAAAAACCCCCTATAAAATAATAAAACCATCCTGCTCTGTCCTAAGAAAAATGGAGTTCAGTTTGAAAAAAAAATGACGCCCCAATATAAAAGGTGTACTTTCAAATTTCTCTACTCCATTTTGTATAATAATAAAAATAATAAGATATTTTGGTTCAGT
Organism: Lavandula angustifolia; assembly: GCA_028984105.1. Lineage (NCBI taxonomy): Eukaryota > Viridiplantae > Streptophyta > Magnoliopsida > Lamiales > Lamiaceae > Lavandula > Lavandula angustifolia. The sequence continues at coordinate 6,355,110 of CM054818.1, read as the reverse complement.
GAAAATAATGCATATAAATTTAAAGGATATGGGATTCAAATCTTATATACCTATATTTTTATGCTAATTTGGAATTTTGTGACCTTCGAATTTTATGAACCCTAAACAGTCTTGCCCATATTCGCCTCCTCAGTGTCTTGAAGACCATATTGAGCGAATTTAATTATTTGTTATAATATTATGTATACAAAAAGGATAGATTCTTGTACAAGATTGAGGTCATGTATCGTCACCCTATACGTGACAAACATGAAAATATTAGGTGCCAAGCAATTTTCCAGCCAAAAATTGAGAGGAATGTTGAAAATGTTGGTGGCCACTAATAACGTGTTCATAATGCTCAATTTTAATTTTACCAGCGTTTTGTTAAAAGTATGTTTCATTTCTTTTGGCGTTTCCATTTCATATCGACATTAAATGTTCGCCCCAAAATAGACCGACTTCGGTTGTCAAGAGTATTTTGAGGGTTTTTTTCCACTATTATTATCTTCTTCTATATTAAATTATTCGAACACGTAACTTTAATGATATTAGAAGAATCAAAATATAGCATGATTAAAAATTTGTCTAGATATCGGACCCATCCGTGGACATAAGAACTATCCCCTCCGTCCCATTTGATTTATCTTGTTTCTTTTTTTCACGGAGATTAAGATGAGTGATTGATTGTGTGTAGATAGGTAGACCCTACAAAGAAAAAATGAGAATTTATGTAGTAGTTATTTTCCATTTTAGGAAACATGACAAGTCAAGTGAGACAACCCAAAAAAGAAAACAAAACAAGTCAAGGAGGACATAGAAGTAATTTGTTATAATTAAATGAATATAAGGAATTATACGTTTGTTTATATATCATATATAATGTCATTTTACTATTTATTATGTAGAAAAAATGAATTATATTAGTTTGTTAAAACTTAATGAATTTATTCATTTAAAAACTACAACGACATAGTTAAAATTCATGATAATGAACACTACTAAAGATAATACAGTTCCTTTGGAACCAAATTATGCGCAAGTGAACACTTATTGTGTCGCAATTAAAAAAGTTAGAAATGAAATTCATGTTTTAGAAAAAACACACTAGAACAATACTTCACATAATTGTGTCAGTATTATTATTAATTTTAAATAATTATTAATTTATGATATTGACAAGACCATGTATTTATATTGGAGTTTCTTGAAAATTATTATCTTATTATATTATCGAATTTAATAATTTTTTACACTGAACCGAATTGCAACCGGAGAAAAATATTATCTTATTATAAAGATTATTAATTTACTGTATATATTAAATTATGGAAATTCTACTGTATAATTATTTATTATTTATATGATTACGGGAATCCGTACTACTTGAGGTCAGCGACCTTCAATTTGCATTTCTAAATGTGCTTGGTATGTTATTTTATGAGATATGAAAAATCTTGGCGATGGTTAAGCCACGAGGTTGGGCAAAAGGCTAAAGTGCAAATATTCACTTCGAATTTTTTTAGGGCCATTCTTTTTTTCCTGCTCTGTTTCGCAAAGAATTATTTATGAGAGAGATGTTTTAAATCATTAAATTAAATCAATTATCACAAACTTGGTTGTTGCTTGCAAGTTTTCCCCATGTCCATGCAGCCTTGTTACTCGATTTAGAAGCGAAAATTAATAAAGTCAATTATTGAAGTTTATAACTCTATTTCGAAGAAATTCAGTCTTTTTAAATGAACGGATAAATCAACCTAACTATATATACAAATTGTGTGATAAAAATACAAAGTATGTATAACTCGAACCCGTTCAAACTCTAGATGATCATACTTTGTACGATTTAGATCCCATAACATATAGCATGATATTTTAGCCTTTGTTTGGTTGTAGGGAAATTGAGATAAGAAAATTAAACAAGAAAGAAATAGAAGAGAAGGGAGAAAGAGAGATTTTAGTAACTCATTTCTACTTCATTATTAGTTAAGCTCAATCAAACTTTTAATGAAGGAAAATGAAAAGAAATCCTAGTGCAATGTATTTAATTACAACAAATCAAACTGAAACAAATTTTTGAAAATTAGACACGACACTAACTTGCTACATTTTTCAACTAATTTAGAGCAAGCATTTATTTCTTGGAATTTTTTCTTGACATTTTACCCCTTTTTTTGGTGCGGAGGAGTTTTTTCCCCATGAAATTAGTAAATCTGATTTAACAGATACCAGAAGAAGCTGAATTAGGACATTTATAAGTGGGGAAAATAGTTTGTCAATCACATCCATCACAATTCTGGGTTGAGAGAGAGAGAGAGAGAGAGAGAGAGATTTACACATGGCCGGGTACTCAATAAGAACAGACCACACACATGTACCACTACTGAATGTGCATAATTTGCAATTACCAACTCAAAATACCCCTAGGTTAAATAAATTAAGATTTGACATGTAATATT